>CAUYLG010039519.1:0-82420 GCA_963573385.1 Cacajao melanocephalus
GTTGGTGATGAAGTTTTTTCTGTTTCTTAGTTTTCCTTTGGCAGACGCCCCTTCCCCACAGAGCTGGACCTTCCCGGTTCAGCTGTGCTTACTGTGAAACTCTCAGTCCTCAGTGCTTCCAATTGCTGTTCTCCTTGTGGGAATGGGACCAGCTGAGCCCAACTCAAAGGGCACCCCATCCCGTATACTCCGCACTGAGAAGTGCCGCACCAGGGCGCTGGCAAAATAGCCGTGCTGGCCAAAAAAGTCGCGCTGGTGACCCGTGTGGCTCCTCCGCTGGGAATCTCCCAGTCTGTGGGCAACAAAAATTCGTCTGAAAGTGCGGCGTCCACTCGCTCTCTGCGCTTTCACTGGGAGTTACAATCCTGAGCTGTTGTTAATCGGCCATCTTGGATCTGTCAGTTTTATATTTTTGTAGAGATGGGGTTTTACCATGTTGGCCAGGCTGGTCTTGAACTACTGACTTCAGGTGATCTGCCTGCCTTGGCCTCCCAAAATGCTGGGATTACAGATGTGAGCCACTGCGCCCAGCCCCAATATTCTTTCATACTGGACACTGTGTAAATGAATTATTCAGCAAGTATTTTGCACTTAACTCTAAATAGGTAAGTATTTTGTGTCCATGTGTCCAAAAGAGAAGTAAAATATGTAAAGTATTTCCCCAAAGCTATGATAAATGAATCCCATAGCTAGAAATGGCAGAAAAACCATAGACACTTCCATGGGGAGTGGGTGTCTGCCTTATCTTGGCACAATGCTTGGTCCTCCAATATCATTTCAGTGACTTTGTCAAATGGGGGGTCTGGTGCATGGGAAACAAACTGCCTCAAAATATCTTGAATGCATGTTTTAGGGGAGAAAATTTATTTGAATAAGAATAGCTAGTTACAGTTTATTATGTGCCAGACACTGTTCAAAGTGTTTGATGTATATTAATTTCTAAAACAACTCTATAAGTTAGGTATGTGATTTCCATCTTCATTTTACAGATGAGGAAACTGAGCCATCAAAACTAAGTGACTTGCTTGAGGCCATGCAGCTATGGAGGGGGAGACCAGGATCTGAAGCCAACTGGGTCTCCCAAGCCTGGGCCACTGAACCATTTCACCTCTTGGAAAAACTTAATAGTCACTGTGGCCCACCTAGACCACAGACAGCATGGAGGTAATGACCTTTGATCAAAAACCTATTGTGCATTGACTGAGCATTTATTCTTTTAAGACAATATATTTGGATGTCTTTTGCATGTACAGAATTCAAATTATTAATAATGTCCACAAAAGTTGCCCTTTACTTTTATGCTGAAATACAATAAAATATCAACTTCATTCCAGTGGCCTTTATACTGTACACATTATGTTTAATGTAGTTCTGTATTGTATTTAAATTTATTATCTAACTTGTTTATGCCAATAAGCTGATACATATGAAAGATACCTGCAAAGAAAAATTATCTTCTCAAAACACTTCAGAAAAAGCCATAAAAATATTATGATAAAATATCAAAGTAAGATATAAAATTGAGGGAAGGTGAAGTTATGCTTTGTAGCACTTGCTCACGATATGTGAGAAAGTAAATATTTCTGTCCTTTAAATGATTTCTGAATTTCTAACAGTGCTGCTCTATTTTCTCAGTCAACCTTGCTGGATAGCTTAGTTTTCCTTTGCAGTTTGCAGAGAATGTGGCAGGAATGTAGACCTGTTTTTTCTTTCTCACGTAACACTGCAGAGGTCATCCCTCACCTCCAGAGCTGGCCTTATCCCTAGCTCCCACATGTGCTCTGTGGCTCAGAATGGTCAACAAGGATCTTCCAAATCCAAGCACAGGGTAAAGGCTTGAAGTGCATATTTTTAATTTTTAGTACATATTTACTGAGCTACCAGCGCTGTGCACACATCGTTCTCTCCATGGATCATGGTTGAAAATTCCCAGAGAGAAAATTCCCTTTCTCTGAACACAGTGTGAGACAGCTCCCTGGCTGACAGCCCCCCAAGGCAAACGTGATGACAGGCCCCTTCAAGATTCTAACAAGAGCCCTGGACTCTCATTGCATGCATGACATCAAAAGCACTTTATTTTTTTTTACACAATAGTTCTACTGGGGCTCTCCAGGCTGCAGACATAGAACTGGGGCTTATGGGGCAGGAGATTGAATAAGAATACCTATAGGGACCCACATGGAGGAAGGGAAGGAGATGAGGCAGGACTAGAAGGGAAAAGGTGGCCTCAACAGAGTCCAGCTGATCTTGGGGAGCTCTGGAGATAAAAGCCTTTCCATGCGGTCTCCGGTTGAGGCAAGAGGGTCAGGTCTTTATTCCCCTACACTAATCATTGGCTGATACAGGATTCCCCAAGAAGAGGCATGACCTTGAGTCAGGTTGCTCTCTCCAGCTAGGGACGCCTTCAGGAGAGGCTGGCAGCTGATCCGCTACCACCATGTCCAGCAGCTGATAAAAGGAGTGTTTTGAGTCCTAATGAGATGTGGAGAGCCCAACACAATATCCACTGAACTCTCTATGTCTTATCTTAAATCTAGAATCATATGCCATTTATATCATTAAATAGAAAGCAAAGAAATCCAGAGAACTAAGAACTCTCAAAAAAGACAGGATTTTAGAGGTACCCAAGGTTAGTGTCCCCTAAGGTAGAAATTACTCCTACAATGCCCTAGCAGTGAATCATCTCTTTGCACACCTCTGGAGACAGGAGTTCATCACTGGGAACCTCTAGTTGTAATGTGGTTTTCACTTATGTCTTCTAGGTGGAAATCGCACTTCGATAACAGGGACTGTATGGACAAGTTACTGTCAGTGCATTGAATCTAGAAAAGAGTTAGTGTATTTGTGCAAACTAATTTGGTCCTAGGTCTGAAATAATGGAGCAGATATTTATTCATTTCCTTCAACTTATTTTACAGATATTTTCCACTAGTCAGAGTTATCTTTTTAAAATAAAAGTCAATTAAATTTCTTTAGACTCAGAGCTTTCCACAATTGGAAAGTATCTCGTACTAGTCACCCTGCCCATGAGCCTCCCTGGTCTGGAGCCTGAACCCGGGTCGGCCCTCATCTCCCACCCACCCCTCTCACCCTTCAGCCCCTTTGCCATGGCCACGTGGGCCTTGCTGGTGCTCTGCAGATACCCCCACCTCATTCTGCTACAGGACTTTGCACTTAATGGGAAGCGTGGCTTGGTGCTCTCCCCCAAAACCTTTGTAAGCTTCCACTCAAATGCCAAGTTCTCAGAAGAGCTTCCCTGCCACACCCCATCTCCTGAGTCTCTTAACACCTCATGCTGCTTGCTTTCTCTTCACAGCTCTTATTAATTTCTAATAAGGAAGATATATGTGTGTATGTTTGAGTGTATGTGTGTTACATATGTATGTATATATAAACATATACATACATATACATACAGACATATGTATACATATGCACACATATACATATAACACATATATACACATTCACATATATATGTATCTGTCTCTAGTTAACCTTTGAACAATGGAAAGGTTAGGGCCACTAACCCTCCTCAGTCGAAAAGCCACCTACAACTTTTGACTCCCCTGAAATGTAACTACTAATAGCCTACTATTGACCAGAAGCCTTGCTAATAACATAGCCAATTAACACATATATTGTGTGTTATATGTACTATATATTGTATCTTACAATAAATAAAGCTGGAGAAAAAGAAAATGTGATTAAGAAAATCATAAGGAAGAAAAATTAACATTTACCACTCATTAAGTGGAAGTGGATCATCATAAAGGTATTCGTCCTTGTAGTCTCCACATTGAGTAGGCTGCTGGGGAGGAGGAAGGGGAGGAGTGGGTTTTGCTGTCTCAGGGGGCAGAGGTGGAAGAAAATGCATCTGTAAGTGGACCTGTGCACTTCAAACCTGTGGCACTCAAGAGTCAACTGTGTAATAAAAATGTGCGTGTGTGTATTGAACTGTTACCTCTCTAAGCTTCTAGAACAGTTCCTGACACATAGTAGCATGAAATAAATATTTGTTGGTTGAAGTCATAAATAAATGACATCAATAAACAATTAGAAGCTTGATTAACAGTTATGGATAATGTAGTTTGTAAGTTACTGAAATTTTTAAGAAGGGTATGAGAATAAATATCAGCTAAAATAAAATAATCTAATGAATGGAAATAAACATGCTTTCATACTGAGTTATAGTCAAGGAGAAGAGCATTTTTATCACAGTTCCTTTCTATGCACCTTGACCACAGGGATCATGTTTTATTCTGGTTGTATTCTCCAAACCCCCATCACAGTACCTTAAATTATTAGGTAATTTGAGGTTTGTTGCATTTAATTGATTTAGTCTATTTAACCTCATGATCAAGATATAAGACCACAGTCCCTGATGCTGTTATGAATGTAGAAGGCCAGTGTGTGGCAAGTGTCAGTATGCCTTTTTCTAGATTATCTTTAATACTATTAGACTAGTGTACCAATTTTCCTCAATATGTATAAGAAAACTTGTGAAAACAACCTTCAATATTGCATTGCTATTTAAGATGATTTGCTAACTTTCATAGGAATGAAAGGCCCATTCGGTGGAACTCGGAAGCACTAGCCCATCACAACATTTTATGGGGTGTACTCTTCTCGGCCCCATCATGGCCAGAGGTGTTGCCTTCATGCTCTGGAGGACAACTCAGGACACACTTGGCTGTGGGAGGGAGGCATGTGGGGAGTCTGGCTGGGTTCCTGTATTTTAGTTTGGTAAACCAGTCACTCAACCTCCTTAGGAGAAACTGGTATCATCTGTCTTGAAGCAAATAAATGACTGACTCTGGTATTCCCCTTTTAGGATAAACTGTTTCCCAGCATTCTTGCCACCATGACACTGGGACACGTTGACCATGAGGATGAGCCGGTCAGTGATCGACAGGAGTACAGATTATCTGAGACGTAGTAATAAAGACACTGAGGCCTAAATATTTGAAATATCCAATAGGAAGTATTCTAACTGTGCAAACATGAATCAAATCTCACCAAGTTCAGGCCAAGGCTGCTATCAGTGACTTTTTGGAAAAGAAAAACAAGGAAGAGGAAAGAAACAGAGAAGCAGGGAATGCAGAAGAGAGCAGGAGCCACAAAACAGCAGTGATGTGCCCTGTGTATTCTGTTTCCTTGCAAAGCTACGAAGCATGTTAAGGAAACACTTCATTTTTTGAGGATTCATGCTCTTATTTATATTATAATAAAAACAACCATGTTCTTTCTAAAAATTTAGGCAATGCACTCATGCACATAAAAGTAAAACGAAATCACCTGTAATCCTACCACACGCAGATCAGCACTTCCTGATCTTTTCACAGGGATTCTAAAAATATCCTTTTCCCTATAGAATACAGTTAACTTCTGTTACCTAATAACTTACTGTTAACCATTTTAAAATTCTGCAATTTTACATTACGCTAGAAAAAAGGAGCAGTCACTCTCCTTGGTATTTCTGTATATTGGTTCATTCATTCAATAAACATTTTTAAAATACCTACTGTGTTCCAAGAAGTATGCTATTTGCCTATGCTATAAAATGAAAGGCATCATTCTTGTTCTCAAGCAGTTCAGTGAGAAAGGAAAGTAATTACAGTTCAGTGAATTATAATTCAGTGGGTAGGAGCATCTTGCTTAGCTAGAGACCAAGATTTTCAAAAGACATAATAAATGAACTTAGTATTGATGAGTGAAAGTTGGTTAATAGGAAAAAAGTTGGGAGAAAGAACAGGGATGGGCAAAGACACGGAAGTGAGAGTCAACATGGTGCATTTACGAACAGACAGGTGGTCCAGAGAGTTGGAGCTCAGGATGTGGGAAACAAAATAGTGGAGGTTGGCAGAGGAACGGTCCTGCTAAAAACACACAGACCTTTATCAGGCATGGGACTCAGAGCTCTGACAAGGTCTTATGTTAAGAGGACTCTAGGTGCAATGTCAAGGATGGGTTGGGGAGCCCAAGTGGTCAGAAGCTCCTGGAGGACCCAGAATGGCAGGAAGCATGCCAGGAGCTCTGCAGAGGTGAGAGTGAGGACCAGGAGGAGACGGGAGCTGGGTGGGAAAGAGAAAGGTCAGCATCAGCTGTCGAGGTATGGGGTAGGGCAGGACACAGGACTCATCCTTCTGGGGAAAATAGCCGACAAGTTTGAGGACGCCCAAGCACCAGCTCAGTGGAGAACCAGACAACAAACTAAGGAAAGGAAGTCAGAACTTAGCCAGCAGAACTGTGCTCTAGAACAGGAATCAACAACAACGTGGGATTTGGTGGTGATACAGATGTTTGAGGCAAAAACCAAAGACAAACTGGACACCAGGCATACAGTAGCAAGCCTACTCCCCTTCTCCTGACTTCCTTCTCAGAATGTCCACCTTCAGAAAATCATTTCACAGGTGAGGATCCCCCCAGTTTTTCTGTGTTTCACTGCTCGCACTTCACCTAACTCCATCCAAAGTGTTCGCTCTTTTCCTGCCTGTTTCTTTCTCTTCCCCTCCTCTCTCCTCTCGCTCACTCTCTCTCCCTCTCACATACACACTTAGAACGACTTTCCCCTTTCCTTCATGCAGCCGATTCCTGCCTAGATTTTGTAAAGAACAATCTTTTTCCTATTCTCTATCTTCGTTTCACATATACGTGACAGAGGAGTCTCATCCCTCTCCTAGAATGAGACCTGATGTGCAACGTCTGTATCACGGAGGGCTGTGGTAGTGAGGACATGAGTTTGGAAGGGTCCTTGGAAATATTGCCAGAGCTACACACAGACACACACATGCTCATGTACACACAAGTCTTGGCCTATGCTGCAACTTTTAAAATTAAACCTATGTTTCTTCAAGCATCAGTATTTTAGATCAAACTTTTTAAAAGATCTCTTACTCAATTTTATCACCTTATTATTTTTCTACTTGGTTTAACTTATCAGCATGACAACCCGGCTGACGTTTGGCTTATTTTCGTAGTGTACCTAGCATTTCAGCAATGCAGTTGCTATGGATTAAATGGACTTTTATAGGCTAAATCTAGAATGGAATGACAACTTGTAATAAATTCCTTTGGAAAAATGTAATCTGAGATCCCAAGCAATGAACTTCAAATGAGTATATAGAAGTTGCTTACTCATAATTGAGAGGTTCCTGAATAGCGAATATATATATATATATAATGTTAAAAGACATATTATTATGTCTTTTGAAAATCTTGGTCTCTAGCTAAGCAAGATGCTCCTACTTTATATATATGTAAATATACCTAGATAGAACTCTAAATATGATAGAACTTGAAATATCATTGTATTATAGCTAAAGATAATGTTCCATAGAAGGAAAAAGGAGCACATTCATCAATTATCCACATGTTTAACATTGGTTACAAAAATCTAATCATTAGTTGAAGAAAACCTTATGTCTCAATCAGAAAAATGTCCATAGGAACATTGTTTACTGAATTTAGATTCTTGGAATGAACGGCAAAAATGAAAGTCAAATAAGTTTGTGAATTCCAAACCTAATTTCATTTGCTGATGGCCACTTTCAACAGTGGAGTATCTTTAAGCTAAACAAAAGCTTACAAACAAAAATCAGAAGAAAGCACAATTAATTAATTTACAAATTTGTTCTTTCCTGCCACAGATCAATCTTGAGGCATAAATGTCACAAGCAGGAATTTAGAAAAACATTTCCCAAAATATATTCTGTAAAAGATTAGTGCCCTACAAGATGTTAACGGTTGTTCTATTTAAAAAACAAACAAACAACTCAGCCAAGTATTTTTGGGCATGCTAAGCTAATCACAGTTAAACAGGCTTTTTTTTCTAGAACTTCTCAGAGGTTTTACTATATTGACATGCACTGTGAATTTCTAAGGAGTGACATTATTTCTCAGACTTATGAGCTCCTCAACAACCAGTAGCAGTGCTTTATAACTCACATGGCAGGAAGCTAAGGCTCAGAATGGGAAGACCTTTCAACATGGGTGAAAATCCTGGTTGTTTTAAACTGCACTGTGAACCAGAATTCAGTCTCAGAATGCCCAGGTGTCCAGAAGGGATTCTCCAGAGCTTTCTTACATATGCAAGTTCTGAGAAACAAGGGAATCAGCCAGCAGTCACAATATCCATGGCTTTGAAACAAATTTAAGGGGGAAAGAATTAAGAAAAGTTCTGCTCCCCAGAGCTGCTGTTCTTCAAAGAACTATATTCAAGAAGTGGGAACAGGGAGCGTGGGGGACAGTAGGGAGGGATCTCTACAGCACCAGAGGTGACTAAGCGGACTGAGCCGCAAACATTAATATTCTTGTGTTCATGGGCACCTTGGAGGGATGGGTCAATCCAGCCGCGATTGTGGAAATCTCCTTAGATATTCAGTGTAAACTGCCACGGGGATTGGTCTTTCCCTCTGAAAGTTAGACCCTTATTGCTTTATAATGACAGTACTTTATATTTTGAATCAATATTTAATTCATTTATGCTAACCCCCAGAGCTGAAAGTACTGTCAGAGTTGGCAAGGGGACTCTAAATTTATGTTCTAATTACCTGACCGTTTCATCAAAAAGTAGACACGGTGTCTGTGGTTTAGGACTTTGAAATAAACCCTATAGAAAGAAAAAAAAAATGCCAGGCACATAGAGCCCATTCATACACATGTTTATGGCTTCTCTACCTGAGAAAAGGAAAGATTCTGTGAAGGTGTAGTGTGGAGAAAATCGACACAGTTTTCTTGTTCATCAAATTAAGCCAGTGCGTATTTTATTCCGCAAAACATGAAATTGGGGCGTGGCTCCTTGAATTTAGGAGGTGTTTTTGTTTCTTTGTTTTTTTTCATGCAAAACTTTTCTGAATTGGTAAGTGAAGCTATCACATGGGAAAGAAATTTTACAGAGGAAATTCAGTAGGGATTTTTTCTAACGTATATAAACTCAAGTATTATGAATTAAACTTTAAAAGATACTACTTTTTGGAAAAGAAATTAAAAACTACTGCTAATGACGATATTATTAGTGTACAACCAGAATCCTTTTTCAGTGCTTTACAGTCATAATTCAGTGAAATCAATGAGATTATTTGTACTCAGTCAAAACCTTGACTTCTTAATACCAAAGCTGGAAAATAGAAGTTAACCATAGTTTGGGTCCTCCTGGAGCCCTTACGTTGGTCAATGTGAAGGATACATGGCTCAGCCTAAACTGGTCACACGCCCTGCCTAGATCACAACGACCCCAGGGACAGATGTGACAGGAAAGTGGGAGGTCATTAACGGTTTCATCCCCATTATTGTAGGCCCAAAGCCCACCCTTATGGTGCACTCTGCTCTAAGAGGGCTAGAAAACCAGTATCTTTCATAGTAATGACTTCCAGTTTACAGCCTTCATTTGTTATATTTCCTCAATAGCTGTTGTGTTGAGATTAACTGCATAAATGGTCTGCAGCTGTCTGTTATGAATTAAGGGAGTTTAATCAAAGTATTTCTAATGTACAGCATAATGATAATACATGGGGGAAGTACTATTTAAGAGATAATGATGGCTTCAGAAGATCACTGTTGTAATGTTTAGTGCATATGCCTTCAGCATTGAATTTGTTGTTGTTCTGAATATGCTTAATGGATCACTGAAAAGCTGCCTAATGCGGGATTGTTTGATGGGGCTGACAGAGCTGGAATTAGCCCATTGCTGTTTACTGCATACAGCCATTAAGATTAATTGCTGCCAGATAATTTTGACTGTTTTTATCTTCTGGAAAAAGTGTCACTAATGGGTTTATAAATTGGTTCACTATTACTAATAGTAAGGCCAGTGTAACACAATAGAATGTCAGCTAATTCTAAAGATAAAGGTAAAAAAGTATAAAGTACTATATGGCTTGCTAGTTTTAAGGGATACTGTTATCTAATAACAGACAGACTGATATATGATGCTCATTAATGCTATTTCCTGAGCTTTGGGTTGAACCTAATAAAGTCTTATTTGATATTCCATTAAAAAGCTCAATCTGTTTTCTGCTTTAATGCCCAGTGTTGTTTATCACATCTTTGATGACTAAAACCCAAATTCCAATCTGTTTCATAACCAAGCTTTTTCTGAGCATCTTTATCCCTATTTTGGTTTTTCTACACATGAAATATGTACAACCAAATCAGAGAAGAATTAACAAAGCACATACATTTATCATCATGATATAAGGTGTATAAGTTACCTGTGAAGTTTACAATTCAAGCATTTTTATATAATGTCTAGGCAAGCTTCTAGAAATACTGTATTGCCTTTCTAACCATTGTTTAAGGATTTTTTGCACTTGAATACAATTTTGAACATATAGATAATTTAGCTTAGTGGTGATAAAAACACGTCATATACTTAAATCTTAACAGATTATAGGATTTAAGAATTCTAAGCATATTTCCCTAAAGGAAGTTAAATTGATATAATTATTTTTAAGTGATGCAATTCTGGTAGATTATCCATGGAGCCTTAGACATCATTGGGACGTAACCAACTCAACTACTTGCCTTGGTTTGTAGATGTTTAACGTATCAATCTGGGTTCTGCCAGTTTGCCACAATTTATCATAAAATTCCTTGAGCTTTGAGTTTCAAATGTATTCTTTACTTCTGAGAGTGCTAAAAATAAACAGAAAAAATATGAACCAGACAGATAGACAGACAGTGAATATTTAACCATGTAGAAGAAAGCAGTAATTCATGAGTAGTGAAAGTGTTCTTTCCTCAAGAATGGATACTACAAATTATGAAGTGTTTCTTTTGTGAAATCAAAAAGCGTATTTATATCTTCCACTTGAAGATGTTTTATATTGCATTTAAAAGTTTTACATTTAAGAATATCTGAACTCTTGAAGTATATGTAAAATAATATATGACAGATTATTTTCCTCCCTTTTGTTTGGTGGTATAGTGGAAGGAGGGGAAGAAAACCTGTGGATTGTAAGTCATATTCTTCTATGGAGTGAAGTGGTTAACATAAATTTTAAGAAAGTGGTTTTTGTTTTGTTTTGTTTTTATGATCATGCTCTAAAAGGAAGTAAAGTCAGATGGTGAATTGCACACAATTTTTTCTCTTTCATATTTTCAATATTGAACTTCATTTCAATATTTAACATAAAACAATAAGCACATTGCCTCAACCTCTGTTTTGGGTGGTGTTCATGAGGAGCCTGCATTTCAGAAGGAAGATCTTTCAGATGACCAGACCAGTCCTCCTCTCTGGACTCTGGGTGCTGGTGAAGCAGTTCATTGACAGCCTGCCTTCCGCCGAGTGCCACATGGCCCTTGCTCAGAGCGCAGCATTGAGATATGGAAATGCCTGGGGTTTCTCACCAGCATTTTAACACACAAAGAGCTCCTTCGTAAATTTTTAGTAGTGTCTGGTTATACATCCTGGCTATATATAAAGATATTTTCCACTCAAGAAAAGCCTAGTTGCATTATTTAATTCTGTTTGTCACCTCTGAATGGTTCCCCCAACCTACCCAAAATAGAAGATATTTCTGAGCTCCTTTACCAACGTGGTACCCATGGACCGTGGCTGCAGAGAATAGAACGATGGTCATGGGAGACCTGGAAGGAGGGGCTGAAAGGGGGCAGATGAGGAGAAATGACCTATTGAATACAATATACATTATTCGGGTGATGAATACACTAAAAGTTCAGAGTTCATCACCATACAATATACCCCTGTAGCAAAATTGCTTTTGTACCCCTTAAATTTATACAAAAAAAACACAGCAAAAACATTGCAATGCATCTTTGTGGATGTTGCAATGCATCTTTGACGTTAGAGATTTTTAAAAAGGCGTGTACATACCTCTTTCCCTGACCTTCCATCTCGTTCACAGCCAAAAATGTCTGGCTTTGGACCACCTTTTTTTTTTTTTTTTTTTTAGAGAGGTAGGGTCCCACACTCTCCCAGGTTGATCTCAAACCCCTGGTTCCCAGAGATCATCCCACCTTGGCCTCCTAAATTGCTGGGGTAAGGGCATGAGCCACTCAGTCAGGCCTTGGGCCTTTCAAATGGAATAGTAGTAACAAAAACCCTAACGTAAGCCTGAATATTTCCTTAGTTGTTAGATGGTTTACATTTGTAGGTTTGACAAAATGAAAAACAATTCTCTGATACTCTAAGGAAAAGCAAAAAAAAAAAAAAGAAAAGAAAAGGAAAGGAAGGAAAGAAGGAAGGAAGGGAAGAAAAGAAAGAGGAAACTGAGTATTTCAAGATGGCTTCTCTTCTGGTGCAACATGGATAGCAAGAAAGAAGGAAAAAAAGAAAGAAAGAGAAAGAAAGAAAGAAGGGGGAGGGAGGGAGGGAAGGAAGGAAGGAAAGAAGGAAGGAAGGAAGGAAGGAAGGAAGGAAGGAAAGAAGGAAGGAAACTAACTGAATATTTTTAAATGGCTTATCTTCTGGCCCAATGTGGATGGAACCCCATCAGGGTAAATGGAGAAGCAGAGTGAGGAGATGACAGGAAAGAGAAGGTAAACAGATTCTGAAAGTACGCCCCTGGGGTAGAACAGGGGACTCTCCTGAATCTCACGATGGAAAATTTGCTGCTTCAATTTAGCCTTAGCAAGTCTCAAAGTTTAAAACTCTCTCTGTTTGTTCAACTCGATGACAGGGAGGAAAGTTGCACCAGCAGGTACTTAAGGACTCTTCCCAATGTGGAGATGGAACCAGGATCCTATGACTGTAGGCACACAATCACTGGCGCTGGGAAGTAGCTGTATCTGCAGCATCACCTTGACATCTGCCTCATTTCAATAATTTCCAGCCGTTGGACCTCTGTCTGAATGAGCATTAGGAAACAGGCATGTTTGGATACTAATTTGAGCCTCTCTCTCTCTTCAATCTCTCCAGTTTGAATTTTATGCTTGTGAAAGGGCTCCATTGATGATTTTGATGTCTGCAGCTTTCCATCCGTATGACCAGACACATTCTCACCAGCTTCATATATGAAGATATATCCTTCTGTTAATTGCTGGCATCAGTTGAGTGATGCAGACATTTTTCTATTAAGAATGGAGCTGAGACTGAAGTCTCATTTTGTATGAGACTGCACAGAGGTCGTCTGAAGTTTCTCCCAGGTGAGGTAATGCCCTTTAGTTATTATGATCCTGGATTTGAAACTGTGACCTACTGGTTTGCCAGATGCCAAGAACAAATATTCTGAAATTGATTTGCCATAAGACATGATGAGCCGCTCTAACTTGCCTGGGAGGAGTGGAATATTTAACCTGTGGGTGAGTCTCCTTGCTGCCTATCAGCTTTGCCACTGCTCTGATCGAGAAACATCTTGGGAGCAGAGTTGGTAAGAGTGAATCAGACGTTATCTGCCAGAATAGGACTCATGGCATCGGCTTGTTCTATCCCTCATTTTCACCCCCTCTTTTACCTATTGTCAGTCATTGCGGTTGGTCCATTCAGAAGAATTGTGAATATTCATAGCCATCCTAATTTACTAATATATATTCACTAATGTCAGAGATCTGTACATGTGATTCCTGAGCTTATTACAGTAACAAGTTTCTCCAGTGCTACTGGGCATATTCTTCATGTCCTTCTTTCCAGACTACTGACTCAATTTAAGAGCACATCCTTTGCTCCTTTGTGTGTATTGCATTTGCCCTCTAAAACTCATTCCTTTCATATTGTAGGACATCTAAAGACAAGGGGGGCATTCCAAGACTAGGCGTAAGATGTGTTTGATGCCGTTCTTTTAACATGATTCACTCTTTCTTTGATTTGTAAAACTCCCTAGCATTCTGTCATGGCTATTGGGGTCCTGGAAGGGAAAGTTGGAGCCTGTTTAAGTATTAATTGGTGTTGGATGATTTTTCTCTGCATCACACTTAGGCTGCTACCTCTGCAGTATGGTGTGCAGCACTTTGCATTGCATCACTGAGGAAAGAAATCGTAAATTAAGTAGGTTTTAAAATTGCCCATTGAACTCACATCATTAAATAATGCTATAAGAAATTCTTAGGCAGAGACAAGTAGGAGAATTAAAATGCTATAAATTATGCCCCGGCAGGGTGGCGGAGTGTTAAACACTTGTTTTGCTCTTTGTTCTGGCCACAAAGCACCCACAGACAGGGATGGTTCTGCCCACTGCTTAACAATAAGTACCTGGGAGGAAGCGTGACCCCTGAGTGCCCCCAAAAGGGGGATTATTGTAACAGCATTTAGCTCATCTCTAGAAACTGGTGAAAAACATCTCTGCATCATTCAGGTTACACTTGTCCCCAGGGAGCCATTAAAGTTTCCTTCTTTCCCTCTTATTTACTTCTGCCTGGTATTTTCCATTCTCCAAATCCTTTCCTGGCCAGCAGCAAGGAAGTGGAAAAGGAACAGGGTTCATCTTGCACGTAAGGTATTTGCCTGTCTCATTCACCTCCAGATGTCAAGAAAGTTGTAGGTACACCTGGTCATTGATATTTTTCTCTATCGTTATTCTTGATCATCTCATCCTGTCTCTTTGGCTAATGTTTGTCCAAATGTTATCATCTTCTGTGTTTCTAACCAGTCTGTAAACGTTATAAAAACAAGGACAGCTCTATTTTCCAAGCACAGTACTTCAGTACATACAACGGTGCCTGGCCCTTAAATAGTGCTCTGGCTACCCAAGACTATGTGGCAAATACCATAGTGTAGTAGTTTAAAACAACAGCAATCGTCTCCTTATCTTCAACAATTCCTATGAGTTAGAACTAGAGAAGGGCTCATTTTTGACACACCGTTTCAGTGGTTCTGCCTCAGGGTCGCTCATGCAACTGCTGAAGATGTAACAGGGATTTTCCGAACATCTTCTCTGTTGCATAGTCTCTAGGTCTTTCTGTGTGGTTCCTCTTCATCTGAATAGTTGAGCTTCCTTACAGCATGGCCATCTGATGACAGGAGGACTATCTGTATGTCAGGTTAAGGCTTTGAGATCCAGCATTTTAGCAGCAAAGTGGATGCTATGAAGCCTTTAGAGACCTGGCCTTGGGAGTTGCACACTGTAATTTTCACTGCAATCTCTTAGTTACAAGTGAGTCACAAGCCTACCTAGATTCAGAGACAAGGGAATTTGACTTTGGTTCCTGACGTTAGAGTGGCAAGATTCTAGAAGCACATGGGGTACTGGAGATATTGTTGTGACTGCCTTTGGAAAATACAGTGAAAGTGCCCAGCCTTGTTTGTTGAAAAAGTAAATAAATGCCTTCTGAATGATTTCTCCATCTCTCCTACTGCAGATTTCCTCTGACCTCTGTTTTCAAATAACTGTATTTTCATTCCATTTCTGGAAACCGAATTCTGTCCTGTTTTTGAATGGCCCTTTGCATTCTATCAATTCAGCTCTTTTATAGACTATCTTCATAACATATCAGTTCTTGAAATTTTCTTCAAGCAATGTGCTTTCTCTCTCTGACTTATCTATATTCCTCTGTGGAGCTTAAATTTCTGTACTTTGTCTTAAGGATGAGTCTTGAAAATTCAATACACCTTCCTCACCTTAGTGATTATATTATATCCCGTCTCTACCATAATGAAAATCACTTTATGATTTTAGAAATTTTCTCTTTGTTGATAATTTTCAGGTTTCTGTTATCAAGTCTGACCTCTCCTAAGGCAACCAATTTGGTATCTCTGTTTATGTCTTCATAAGCTAACCAGACTCTATTAATTCAAATGTAGCATAACTGCACTAAACCATTTTCTTCATAAACTTTTCTTCCTTATTCACTTCTCAAAGAAGGCTGCTTTGAGTAAGAATTGTACAATTCCTCATGTAGCCATGTTTGGAGCAGCATTATTCACAACAGCCAAAAGGTGGAAGCAACCCAAGTGTCCATCAGTGGATGAACGAATAATCAAAATATGGTGTATACATGCAATGAAATACTATACAACTGTAAAAAGGAGGGAAATTTTGACACATGCTACAATGTGAAAGAACCTTAAGGATATTATGCTAATGAAATAAGCCAGTCACAGAAGTATAAATATTACATAATTCCATTTATATGAAGTACCTAGAATAGTCAAATTCATGGAGATAAAAGTAGAACGATGACTGCCAGGGGCTGAGGGATGGAGGAATGTGGGGTTATTATTTAATGGAAATAAAGTTTCAGTTTTGCAGCATGAGGAAGTTCTAAAGATGGATGGTGGTGATAGTTGTACTTAAGATGAATGTACTTAACACTACTGAGCTGTACACTTAAAAATGTTTAAGATGCTAAATTTTATGTCATATGTAACCTACCACAATTTTTTAAACTTCTTTTTTAAAAATTGCTCAATTTTTTTTAAATTTTTCTAGCTGATATCTATAAACCAAAATCAGTTGTATTGAAGCAGTCAGCCTACTGGTAAGAAACTTATTCATTTAATAACTGGAATTGCTCAGATTTAAGATAAAGAATAACAGAAGTTTTTAATTTTACTAAGTAGTAAATATCTTTATTAAATAGACTGTAATCATCGCCCTTACCTTGTACACACACACAAACACATACACATACACACCCTTCACAGAGTAAGAGATATTTTGTTAAGGAGGGTCTTTGATTCTTGTATATGATTGGCTATGATTTTAGTAAGCATTTTACATATTGGATCCCATTAAATCCTCACATTAACCTTATAAGGAAAGTACTACTATGGTCCCATTTTATTTATTTTATTTTTTGAGATAGGGTCTCACTCTGTCACCCAGGCCAGAAAGCAGTGGCACAACCTCACCGCAACCTTGAACCCCTGGCCTCAAGCAATCTTCTCACCTCAGCCTTGCTAAATGCTGGGATTATAGGCATGAGTCATTGCATCCAGCCTTATGATCCCATTTTAATAACAGAAAGTGAGACTCAGAGTAACAAAGTTTATTAACACAGAAAAACTGAGATTAGAGGTAGAATTTGAACCCAGGTATCCAACCCCAGACCTTTTCCCTCTTGCCATTCTGCTTAACTGTCACCTACTAACTATGAGATGTTCTATGTGGAAATGTGGAATTTGCCCTAAGGTTGGACGCAGGACACTCAGGCTCCAGTCCAGGCTCTGTCCCAAATGGCTAAATCACTTTCTGCTTAGCATTTAATCCTCAACTGAGACTCAGTTTCTCCATCCATAAAATGATAAATCTACTTACATTAAAACAGGGCAAAGAAGATGCCAGAAGTAAAAAGTTATTCCTTTTATCCATCTGGTCTTTTCTGCTGTTGTTAATATCTGGAGGGTCTCACTACCTCCACTTGGTTCTCTGCTCTTCCAATGTTTACATAGCCAATTCCCTTTATTAAATACCCTGTATTAAAATACCTAGAATGGGACCAACTTGAGCAGTACCAGCCCCTTCTCCACAGATATGCTGACCTTGATCATCAACTCGCAAAACAAATGGACAGCATCAGTCTCCCTCCAGACATCGTATACTGTGAGAAAATTATTTACTTAATCTGCTATATTCACTTAATCTGCTACGATTGGGATTTATTCTACTCATAAAGAACTGTGTAATCAGTGCTTTCCATGCATTGATTTATTCAATAATTTTTAGCATTTTGCATGATAGACTGGCCTCATCCAGTTCATTGACTGAGCAAGTATTTGCTTTCTAATGAGTCCTAACCTGTCTACCTATCATGGAGTCTAGACTGTAAGGGAAACAGACATCTTAAGAGTTTATTTATGCTTTTGCTTTCTTTTGAAACAAACTGAGCTGTTCTGTTCCATGTAACTCCGCACTGTCTTGGACCAGGTGTGTTCCTCTTATGTTTAATCACCACAGCCCAAGAGCCAACCCAAGCCACACAAGCACATTTAAGGATTGTATCACATTCACTAACATTCCATTGGCCAACGTAAATTATGTGGCTATGCTCAACACAAATGGGGCTGAAAAGTATTTTGTTCACAAAGGGAGAGGAAAGAGTGTGCTGAAAAGTAATTCTCAAATTTTAACATGCATCGGAGTTCCCTGGAAGGCTTGCTAAACCAGATTGTGGGTCCCCATTCCCAAAGCTTCTCATTCAGTAGGTTTGGAGTGGTACCCCACAATTTACATTTCTAACAAATTCCCTGGTGATGCTGATGCTGCTGGTCCAGGGACTAAACTTTGAGCATCATTGGTCTAGCCTATCCCTTTAGTCTAGATACCTATCACAGTAGGTGTCTAGATGGGCCATGCAATGTCTAATACGAAGTTGGGGACAAAAGAGTATAAAATGCAAAATAAATAAAAACCAAAAATGAATAGTCTTGTGAATAGTCCTTATGAAAAAAAATGCAAAAGGATCTTGGTTTAATTAGTCCAAAGTAGGGTAGAAAACTCAGTAACAATCTTCAAGTATGCATTAGAATATAAGAGGCTTTTTTTTTGGAGGACAGGATTAGAGTTAAAATGCATAAAAAATATTCAAGTTAGCCCTGAGTAAGAACAGCCCATTTGCAAGGCTGTTGACATGGTAAGTACACTAAAGAGACTTCGAAAATCAGAATTAGATTATTTAAGGCATAAATGGTTACTATCATGTCATTGTTTGACTTTTGTCCTGCCCTGGTGCAAAATTGGAATCACCTCTGAGGGTCACTTTGGCCCCATAATTTGGTAAAGACGGGTATGAGAATGGGAGAAAATAGTAAAGAAGGAGACAGAGGTAGAGACCTTGAGGAATGAATACCTTCTTCATTGGCAAGTGTATTCAAAGATGTCACCAACAGACTTTTCATAAAAGTAAACATTTCCTAATTATGCTGTCACCCTTAAAGCACAATGAATCTTCCCCCATCAGGAAGTTAACTTTTATGGGGAGATTAGAAAAAGCATAATACTGAATGTCACAAGACCTGGCATGAGTCTAGGTTCTGCCACATTTGTGTTGGTCAATTATTTTAATCTTTTGGAGTTTCAGGTTTATTGTCTATAAAGTGGGTATAAGAATACCAACACTAATAAAAGAGAAACAGCTTTGAAAACCATAAAGTGCTATTCGAATGCTGGCTTTGGGATGGCTAAGAAGTGGCCAGGAGCAAACCCGTCTATCTCAGCATGTCCTGCAGAGCACTCGGGGAGTGGTTTCCAAGTCGGCATTTCAAGTGTCACTGTGAGGACAGTTTGTGTTTTTGGATCTCCGACAGTAAAAGTTCAATTTAGTTAATTGCATTCTCAGTTCAAGACACATTATGAAAATCAGTAGGTACAAGGCTTTTCTCTTGTCTAATCTCATGTTTTTTTCTTCAACTCCATTCCCAATCCCAACCTCCCCTCCCCACTGCCACTAAGTTTGGTATACATCTTTGATATGCACACATGTTTGAAATAGAGAGAGCATGTATTTATTTATGTGTGCCAGAGATGCTGCACTTTATATCTCACTCTGGGTTTTACTCAACACTGTGTTTTGTTTTTTTCTGTCTATCCATTTAACATTATGTACCTCTAGTGACTACTATACTGGTAATTCTTTTTTAATTAGATTCTTGACATACGGTAATAAACTTTTTATTTTGCCAATTAAGGACATAAGAGAAATAAATGTCTATTATCGACTCTTCCTATCATTTCATCAAAAAGAGTATTTTAGCACCAAAAATTGGATAAGAACAGAATCTCAAACTAAAGGATAGTTTTTTTGTGGTGAATACTTTGGGACCATCTACATTTGTGGGAAACCTCATCCATTTCTCTCATTTGTTGAAGAGTGAAGCTCTATCATGGGCTGGAAATAGAAAAACATCAGAGGAAATATTTCTTTACTGTGCCATATAGTCATAGTTCAGACTTTGTGGGCCCAGAGTTGGCTTCAAGGCCATGAGAACTATGCAGTCGCACATAGCCCCATACTTTGGAAGGGCTATTAGCTTGGTTTAGTGTTCTACCGTCACCGTTTCAAAATAATTAATAATTTATGAACTGGAGGGCCTGAATTTTCATTTGTTCAAGGCCTCAGTTCTCTGCAGGTCAGATAGTCTCTGTTACAACCACTCCTCTCTGCCATAGGAGCACAGACACAGCCATAGACAGCATGCAAACAAATGAGAGTGGCTACATTCCATCAAAACTTTACTTCCAAATATAGACAGTGGGCTGAATCTGGCCTGTGAGCCACAGTTTGCTGGCCCCTGGCTTAGCACACAGGCTGTGGAGTAAGCAGGCTAGATTCAAATACTAATGCCAGGACTGTGGCTGTGTGACACCTGGCCATTTACTTAACATTCTGCAATTGCTACTTGCCCCCATTTCTAACTGTGGGATAATATTGTTAAGTCTACCTCGGGGGCTGCCGTCAGAATTAGCCAGATGATGTATGTAAACCACCTGGTACCCTCCAGTACAAACTTTCTAGAACTATTCTCATTTCTACTCTTACTGTCCTTTAGCATCACCTCTCTGCCAATTCTGATGCTGGGTTATTTACATATTCCAATCCTTCTAACTTTTTGGGAATCTTCCAAAATCCATATCAGAGGAAGCTGGAAGTCTGTGGATCGTTCCCCTTTTCCTGCCTTTCCAAGTAGACCTTTTTGGCTAAAATTAGTAACAGTTTTCAATAAACCAGATGTCATCCCTCACCCAGGGTTCTGGAGTTTGTTACCAAGTACACACTTTCATCAGATGTCCCCACTGCCAGGCTGGTCAGAGGTACAATTGCTCACTTTCCTTAAGTAATACAATTGCTTCCGTAACACATGCACACTTTCAACCTCAGGCATTCAGATGTTCTTATACACTTGCCATGGTATCAACCTTCTCTCTGTGCATCATTAAAAATAATATAAGTAGCTGCTCAAGAAAATCGAAGAGGACGCAAACAAATGGAAAAACTTTCAATGCTCATGAATAGAAATAATTAGTATCATGAAAATGGCCATACTGCCCAAAGTAATTTAGATTCAATGCCATTCCCATTAAATTACTATTGACATTCTTCACAGAATTAGAAAAAAAATACTTTAAAATTCATATGGAAACAAAAAACAACCCATATAGCCAAGGCAATCCTATGCAAAAAGAGCAAAGCTGGAGGCATCACGCTACCTGACTTCAAACTATACTACAAGACTATAGTAACCAAAACAGCACAGTACTGGTACTAAAACAGACACATTGACCAATGGAACAGAGTAGAGAACTCAGAAATAAGACTGCATATCTACAACCATCTCATCTTTGACAAACCTGACAAAAACAAGCAAAGGAGAAAGGATTTCCTATTTAATAAATGGTGCTGCAAGAACTAACTAGTCATATGCAGAAAATTGAAACTGGACCCCTTCCTTGCACTTTATACAAAAATTACCTCAAGATGGTTTAAAGATTTAAATGTAAAACCCAAAACTATAAAATCCCTAGCAGAAAATCTAGGCAATACCATTCAGGACATAGGCAAGGGCAAAGATTTCACAATGAAGACACCAAAAGCAATTGCAACAAAAGATAAAATTGACAAATGGGATCTAATTAAACTAAAGAGCCTCTACACGGCAAAAGAAACGATCATCAGAGTGAGCAGATGACTCACAAAATGAGAGAAAATTTTTACAATCTATCCATCTAACCAATGTCTAACACCCAGAATTTACAAGGAACTTAAACAAATTTACAAGAAAAAAAAAAGCTCATTAAAAAGTGGGCAAAGGATGTGAACAGACACTTCTCAAAAGAAGAAATATATGTGGCCAGCAAACATGAAAAAAAACTCAGCATCACTGATTATTAGAGAAATGCAAATCAAACCACATTGAGATACCATCTCACACCAGTCAGAACGGGTGATGATTAAAGTCAAGAAACAGCAGATGCTGGCAAGGCTGCAGAGAAACAGGAATATTTTTACACTGGTGGTGGGAATGTAAATTAGTTCAACCATTGTGGAAGACAGTGTGGAGATTCCTCAGAGACCTAGAACCAGAAATACCATTTGACCCAGCAATCCCATTACTGGATATATATTCAAATGAAAATAAATCATTCTATGATAAGGATACATGCACACATATGTTCATTGCAGTACTATTCCTAATAGCAAATACATGGAATCTAAATGCCCATCAGTGATAGACTGGATAAGGAAAATGTGGTACATATACACCATGGAATACTATGCAGCCATAAAAAGAAATGAAATCATGTCCTTTGCAGGGATATGGATGGAGCTAGAAGCCATTATCCTCAGCTGACTAAGATAGGAACAGGAAAACAAGCACCACATGTTCTCACTTATAAATGGGAGCTGAACAAAGTGAGTACATGGACACAGGGAGAGCAACAATACACAATGAGGCCTGTTGCGGGTGGGCAGGGAGGGAGGCGGGAGAGCATCAGGAAAAATAGCTAATGCATGCTGGGCTTAATACCTAGGTGATGGATTGATAGTGCAGCAAACCACCATTGCACATTTTTACTATGTAACAAACCTGCACATCTTGCACATGTATCTTGGTACCTAAAATAAAATAAAATTTTAAAAATAAAATAAACTTAATGTAAGTTATTTCTTACCTAGAATAGGCTTTATGGTAAATATGTTTTTGGAGGTCTTTTCTCTCTTATCTTCTTTACTGAGTTAAGGACACAGATCTTAGGCTTTGAGTCACAGATACCTAAAATCTAAACAAAATTGAAAATATTCCCCAAAGGGGAAAAAAGTGCACTTGCACACACACACACACACACACACACACGCATACATTTTTTTAACCTAAAATTTCAGAGCCTTAAAGATTATCTGAAAGCAAAGTCATAACCACTAAAGATCTATCTACGAAAACAGATGAAGAATTCCTATTCGGGGGAATTTCAAGGTTTTACTTCTTGAGGAATAAGAATCACAAGTTGTATCTATGCTAGCTAGAGTACCTGACAAGGAAGAAGTACATTCGTAAAAGTGTGAATTAACTAAGGTGAATTCCTAGGCATCTTGAAATCCTTTTAGGACCTAGAATGATGAATGAATGGATTGTGGAAAAGCAGCACGTCAGCCATCCATTAGAATAGCTTTGCGTTCCCTTGGTGAGCAGATCTATATGGGTGGTTCTTCCGGTTACTTTCAGGGTAGTGAGTTTTGCTTTGGAAAATGTGATTGATGTGGCTGTGCCTCCATGCACACATCATTAGTCTGTGGCGGGTACGCTCAGATGGTCAGAGCACTGTGCTAATGAGGCGAAGGTTAGGGGTTCAGTGCCCATGTGGGCTACTTAGCTTTTGTCTCGTTCATGTCCCCAGACTACTCCCAACACAGGCCACCTGTCTTGAAGATGTGTATCTATAGTCAGGGGGAGGAGCCACAGGCAAGAGTTTGGCTGGATCACTACAAATCTATCGTGACTCTGGGAAATCAACTGCTGTGTGAGCTCCTGGCTGTTTATGAGGGAACACACCTTCATTTAAAAGGGACAGCAAGCACAATTCTCAATGCAC
This sequence comes from Cacajao melanocephalus, assembly GCA_963573385.1. NCBI lineage: Eukaryota > Metazoa > Chordata > Mammalia > Primates > Pitheciidae > Cacajao > Cacajao melanocephalus. Next base: position 23,424 of record CAUYLG010039519.1, read on the forward strand.
ACATGGTCTCAAAGGAGTGGATTTTGTGAATAACTTGTTAAACTGTCACTTAATTTTACACAACTAGAAAATAGGTAACCAAGTGAGATGACATTTGACAAAACAGTAGTGAGGTGCCCTTCACTCAGGTAAACGAAACATGAATATTTACTTACATATAGAGCGGTGTGCACTAGCATTCAGGCTGCAGAAAATTCACTTCACAAAAAACAACTGCGGAAGCTCTTGAATTATTTAATAGGTGAATCTTTGATTAAGCGTTATCAAAATAATAGTTGAATTCAACAGAATTTTTCATCTTCATATTTCTTTTATAAAGTGAAGCACATATTTGCATCCAAAACTTCCTGACTTACCCTCATTTTGGGTAAAAGCACTATGATCTGACACAAGCCAGGGGTCAGGAAATTACCCTTAGGTCCTCCCTGACCCTCAGGCTCTTCATCTCCCAAATCTACAGGAAGCTGAGAGGTTTCGTTTTAACACCTTCATGGCTCTCATATTTGTCCCTCCTCCTTTCTTATTGCCAAGATTTCAGCTCTAACCCTGGTTTTTTCCTAACTGGACCACTAGAGCACATAGCTAACTAATCTTTCATCCTTCCTTATCACTGAGGATATTTCTACGCGTGAGCTTTACAATTTGCTATCTGTGTTCAAACCCAAAATCTACCATTTACTAGCTATGTAAATGTACTAGTATGTAGCCAGAAGGCTATATACTTCCTTAGCTAAATCTAGCTATAGTGCAACTTTTAGAAAAATGTAATTTTTAGCCTGTGCCTTTATGTTCACCTGTAAATTAGGGACAAAAATAATAACAGGCTTATGAGATTTTTGTAATGATGTAAATTGGTTAATTTTACAAAAGATGTTTAGAAAATTGCCTGGAATATAATATGCACTTAATAAATGTTATTTGCTATTATTATTGCTAATTAATTAATCATTATTGTTTCTATATTTACAGCATGGACTGACTCAAGGTGTACCGTTCTAAATCCTACCGTTAAGACTTCCTCAACACATTACCGACCTTCTGATTGAGTCTCCTCATCAGCTGAAATGTTTACTCACATAGAGTTAATGACAGTGTCAGTGTTAGAGGATTTGGTCAAGATGAAATTAGATATTGCAATGGCATGCTGAGGACAACAGCTGGCACACTTAAAATGCTTGCTAAATGTGTACAAGTGCACAAGGTCTGTTTTATTAATAAAAACCAACATCTATGTCACTCTCTTGTTTCCAGTTATGTAACGTAAGACTGTTCTTCTAGGGATAATTTCTATAGTTCAGTCCCAGAGAAGGTTCTCTGACAGTATGGAGCATGAGAAACCACAAGAAGGATGCACAGCAATCTCTCCTGAGCTAGGAGCCTGCATTTAGTGTTCTTTTGTTGCGGCTGCTGTTTGCTGCTGTGGATCGTTCTCTTCTTTCAGGAGAGTGAGAAGGGGAGGATGCAGTCTGAGTGGTTTCTATTAGGACTTTGAAAAAAAATCATGTAATAGTTCCTCATTGAATATAGTCATTGTTCCCAGCATGTTAGAAGCTATAAACCCTTTGTGACACAACAAATTTCAAGTAGCTGTGAATGCTCTAAATACCTATGTGAGACTTCAGCAACATGGTAGACCCAGCTAACTTAGAGAAGTCCACCTCTTGATATGAAACTATATATAAATATGTTGAAAACAGGTAACAATGCACAAGCAAATTCAAACGACAAAAGGAACCCTCCCGGTACTAGAATCTCAAAGCTCATGCAAAAATAGAGTAGACGCCACTGCTGCTCACAGGAGTATCTTTCCTGATACAGACTCTAAACCTTGGGATGGTGACTTCAACACCCACACTGGAACAGATGAGGAAATCTCTCACCTGATGTTGGTGTAGAGGTGGAATAGTGTTATTTGTTTGTTTGTTTGTTTGTTCGTTTGTTTTGGACAGAGTTTCGCTCTTATTTCCCAGGCTGGAGTGGAATGGCGCAATCTCGGCTCACTGCAACCTCTGTTTCTCAGGTTCAAGCAATTCTCCTGTCTCAGCCTCTCAAGTAGCTGGAATTACAGACATGCACCACTGTACCCAGCTAATTTTTTGTATTTAGTAGAGATGGAATTTCACCATGTTATCAGGCTGGTCTCGAATGCCGGACCTCAGGTGATCCACCCACCTTGACCTCCAAAAGTGCTTGGATTACAGGCATGTGCCACTGCACCTGGCCATGGAATAGCTATTTTTATAAAGCCAAGACTGTCCACATCATGCAAAGAGAAACTAACTCCACTCACCAACCTGGGGAGACAGCAATGTAACTTTCTCCCTACTGGTAGCTATAAAAGAGAAAAAGGTCTCTTTCAAGAAATCAGAACACCAACTTTGTGTCATGAGTACATGGGAAGACCAAATTTATATTATTATCCAGGTGTATGGGAGCCTTAAACAAGATTTTATCTGAAATATGAAATCCCAAGAAATCTAAAAATAAAAAAGTAAAGCTGCTTTGTAGAGACAGCTATGCAAATAGGGTGGTAGCATATGACCTCTCCCACCAAAAAGAACCCACCGGATTCAAATCAAAACTAAAGAACAAGAAACGTGCAAAAAGCTGGCATTTTTAATAACAAACTTTAAAAACATCTAGAAACTAAAATTGTGGTCATTAATACATTTAAAAACAGTGGATAGGTTAAACAGCAGATTAGATAAAGCTAACAAAAGGCTCAATAAATTGGAAAACAATTCTGAGAAAAAATGCCTCAAAATGCAGCACAAATAAATAAAAAATGTAAAGTATCAAAAGAGTTAAGCAACAGAAATAATGCCCCATATTCCTCTAATAAGAAATCCACCAAGTAAAAAGATAATATTTGAAGTAAACATAATTGAATATTTTGCAGAGCTGAAGAAAACCATGAAGAAAATCAGATTAGAAAAGCACCCCAATTCCCAAGCAAGTAAAAATAAGTTTATACCTAGACCCATCAACATAAAATTAGAAAACATAAAAACAAAGGAAATATCTTAAAGGTAATTAGAAAAAACATAGAGATTACCCACAAAGGAAGCACAGGCTGCTGACTGCAGGCATCGCTTCATCTATCATAAAGTCCAGAAAAATGTAGAAGAACTTGTTAACCTATAGGCAGTTAAAGTGTTATTTACAAGTAAAAGTAAAATAAAGATGGATTTAGAGAGTATAGCATTCATAGAGTGTTATTCAAGAAGTACTAAAGAACACATTTAACAGAAACTGAATAGGCCGGGCGTGGTGGCTCACGCCTGTAATCCCAGCACTTTAGGAGGCTGAGGTGGGCGAGTCACCTGAGGTCAGGAGTTCCAGACCAGCCTGGCCAACATGGTGAAACCCCATCTCTACAAAAATAGAAAAAAATAGCTGGGTGTGGGGCTGTGCACCTATAATCCCGGCAACTCAGAAGGCTGAGGTAGGAGAATCACTTGGGCCAGGAAAGCGGAGGTTGCAGTGACCCTGGATGGTGCCACTGCACTCCAGCCTAGGCAACAAGAGCAAAACTCCATCTCAAAAGAAAGAAAGAAGAAAGAGAGAGAGAAAGAGAGAGAGAGAGAGAGAGAGGAAGGAAGGAAGGAAGGAAGGAAGGAAACAATGCAGAAGAATGAAAAGTGAATTGCAAGAGATTGACGATTTTGAAAATTTATAAGTGTAAATGAATCTAAACTGACTTATTAAGAAAAATTAAAAGTCTACCTAAACTTGGAAAGCTTAAAAACAAGGATTCAAAATCCCGGTCAACAATAGCATAGAAAAAGGAAGAGGGGCAATAAGAGCTAAAGGATTTAGTTCCTCTTAGAGAGAGTAGAAACGTTGATAAGCTTAGACTCTGTCACATCAAAAGTGCTTATTAAAGTATAAGAGTATTGGCCAGGCATGGTGCCTCATGCCTGTCATCCCAGTCCCAGCACTTTGGGGGGCCAAGGTAGGTGGATCATCTGAGATCAGGAATTCGAGACCAGCCTGGCCAATGTGGCAAAACCCCATCTCTACTAAAAGCACAAAAAAAAATAGCTGGGCATGGTGGCGGATGCCTGTTATTCCAGCTACTCAGGAGGCTGAGGCAGGAGAATCAGTTGAACTCAGGAGGTGGAGGTTGCAGTGAGCCAAGATCGAGCCACTGCACTCTAACCTGGGCAACAGAGTGAGACTCCATCTCAAAAATACTACTATTACTACTAATAAGGGTATTGCAGAATCAGGTTTTCTAGGACCTGAAGCTTATATAATCTGTGGAACTTACATTATTTTCTCTTAAGAAAAGAATAAAAAACTGTTTTAAATTTTTCAAATTTTACAAAAACATCTTAGCCACATTGCTATGGCTTAGAGGAGGACCATGCACATAAGGGCTCAGAAGGCTACATACTTCCTTAGCTAAATCTAGCTATAGTACAACTTTTAGAAAAATCAAAATAAAATGCTTAAATCATGTTCCATTCCAAGAAGGGAGTGAAAGGATACAAATAAAGAAATGCTGTCAAACTAATAAAATCAAAAAAAGAAAAAGTAAGCAAAGTCATTGAAAATTGAAAACATAAAATAACATAGTATAAAATATCCAAATAAACTAGTAATTACAATAAAAAATTAGTGAGCTAAATGTTCAACTTAATAAGTTAGAAAAACCTAGAAAAGAAGTCTAAAGAAATAGAAGGAACAAAATAAAAAGATAACAGATATTAATGAACTGGAAAATAAAGAAATAATGATGAAGAGAACTGAGGTTGGTCACCATTCTTTCTAAGTAAATTCCTGACATTTAAGGAGAATTGGATAATTTTCACAAACAAGGCTTCTCACCTTTTGGGTTGCCAAAAACATTAAGAAGAGTTTGTTAAGCTTGAAATTCTTCTAATTTTTTCTTCCCTCATATATCTCATATCTTACAACTCTTTTGTCCCACACGCAAATCTGCGAATGAGTCAACCAACCATAAAAATCATTTCTACTTGTTTCCATTGAGTGATACTTTCAGCCCTCACATTAGTCCAAAATTCTGAGGTTTGGGTTACCTTTTATCTTTTTGATGAGCCCTGGATAGAAACAAGTATGTTTTAGACTGGGCAATAAGAAACTGGAAGTCCCAGCTGTGTAGGAGACATCCTATTTTTATTGCCTGCTCTCCAGAGCTGTGTCTCACGGGTACCCAGAATAGAGGTGTGGCACTTAAAGAATTAATTTTTGATTAGAAAGAACAGGAACAAGCTTCTCAGGCAGACTAGTTCACATTTCTTTTATTTCTTCTTCATTTTCTTTTATTTTCTCTCTATCACCTGTCTTGTCTTTAATCAGATGCATATACACATGAATCACAGGATACAGTTTCGCACTAAGGGCTCTAAAAGGATCATAGCTATGCCTTCCAACTGATTCATATCTAAAGTGCCCCCAAAAGGTTGCCAGCATGCTCCATCATGAATTCTAAAATAGAGGCACTCCTTGGAAAAGGGAAGTCTCTTTCACTGCCTATTCATTCCAGTCCGAGGAGAGACAGCCCCGAGTGGACCACAAGCCAAGAGCTGTCTGCAGCATATGAAGAAAATCCTCCAAAATGCAAACCAAAACAAATATTTTTCATCATCAGAAAAAAAAAGTGAAAGAAAGAATTAGACGGGAAAAAAATGAATCTTCCTCTCTCAGCCTCAGAATGTCAGTTGAAGCTAGGAAGGACTCTTTTATTACACAGATAATTCAAAGCAAGAAATCTCTTGTCAGAGTAGGGACAGCCTCTGGGCTGAACAGGGCAACAAGTTCGACTCACCTCCACGGCCTTGCTGCTCCACAGGTGAATGTGGCCTGAAATAAAGGTATAAATTATCACCATGGCGCATGAGACTTAGCCTTCCAATGCCCCTCCATTAACCTTCCACCCTCCTCCTGCCTGCAATCACCATGTGGAAAAAAGGTCCCCGTGTGGCCTGGCAGAAGGTAACGCAAATGTTTCACTGACTTTTGAATTAAGAAAGGTAAAAAAAAAAAATCCTAACTGTGGCATATAAAAGACACAGCAATTTAGGGTTTGGTTGTTTCCTATGGAAGGTGTATGATTTTTTCACTCCCCCTCTATTTTTTGCTTTAAAAAAAATAATTGTTAAGTTTTTCAATATTGTGGCCTTAGGAGGTAATTTGCTAAATAGGACAAAATTAGCTGATTTTTGGACCATTTAAAAGCACATTTCCTTTGAAAGCATATAAAATGTATTAAAGCAATCTTCGGAGTCTTTACCCCTGCTTGAGATTTTAATTTACTCCGAGCTAATAAATTATCCCCCCTCTCAGAAGCTATTGAAAAATTTCAGTTAAATCCTTTTTAAATTTTAATGTGTTCAATTGAATCCCAGGCAATTTAGACATACACACTCACAGCTTGGGGTGGTTAGCTCACCAAGGCAAGACTGAAAAGGGGTCAGATTAACGTGAACCCCTCTGCCCCCTGGGATTACAAAGGTGATATTAACGAATGCGATTTCCCCCCACACATACAGGTCTGATGGTTGGATAATTACTTCTCCACAACAGCATTTAACAAATGCCCCTATTTGAAGGCCAAGACCATTTTCTCTGCAGCTGGAGGAAGCGGCAGGGCAGGCAGGAGGAGGTGGAAGCCAGGAGGGGTGGAAGTGGGGAGGGAGGAAGAAGGGAGCAGGAAGCCGGGCGGCTCTAATCAGAGAAGGCAACGGCAGCACCAAGATCTGGGTCACTTTAGTCGAAGGGTTTGCTGAAGCACAAAGGCTCACTTCATCTCAGGCAGGGCTCTGCGTTACCTCTGCACACTTATCAGAAATATTTTTTCAGGCTATCAATTATTATATTTGAACATTGCATCCCGGCTCTGGGGAGCCCTTAGCAAGCTGTAGCAAAAATCAATCCAGTTTTACAACTTTTACCTTGGCAGAGCTCCAGCCCTTTATCTACGTTACCCGTAATTTAAAGATGCCATATCTCTTTCCATGGCACAGATATATTCCCAAGTATGACATGTCCTTGATAAACAACAATAACTTTTTAAAGTTTGCACTGGTTAGTCTAGGTAGGGTTAACTTTCATGGAAGTTGCAGGCATCACTATGGTCGTTCCTTCTTGTCAATAATAATCATTACAGCCGTGGTTAGCAATACTAATTGCTTTGTCTTCCTTTGCTTCTCCTTTCCATACTATTATATATGACTCTAGCCCTGAGCACTGATGTGATTGACCATATTGAAGAACCCATTGCGTTTTTTAAAAAAATCACCAATTGGAAACAGAGTTTGAGTCTTACTTGGAAAAAATATGGAGGCTTCCAAACGGTTGTGAACACATGACCTCGAACTTGCCTCTTACCTTGATGCACTGGGGAGGTGGTACTGGGGACAGAGAGAATGTACTCTCTTGTTAGCCAGGGGCACATATGTGTGGACTAAGGGGACTGGCCATGTGGTTGGCACCTTGAGAGAGGTTATATATCAAATCCAGAGTGGCAAGATTGAAGAGGACATGGTGCTTCTCAGGGAAAAGTTTACTATCTTTCCTAAGGTGAGAAATTTGAGCTGAGGCTGCTGTTCTCACATGTGGCCAAGTTTGTGTAGGTGACAAAAATGATAATCTAATCTGGCCTTCAGAGGATTCGTGTAGAAAGAAGAAGAAAAGAAGAAGGCTTACCTTAGAGCCACATTTTGAAAAGATTTTTTTAATGTGAGTGTGTTTTAGATGTCATCAGTATCTCAATCTCTTTGGTAAATCTTCATGTATAGATAAGCCAGTGATCAGATAGGTTGGTTTTCAACCTATTTTTTATACTTGTGCTAGTTTCAAATGTGTTTTATGTGCTTTTTGTGCATCTCATTTCTGCAAGTTCGCTTAGAACATTTAGCCAGAGGTTGATATGTTCCTCTGTATTTTTGAGTAGTTCTCCACCAAATGTTTTGATAACTGCAGCTGCTGTGAAATCTAAGTAGAACAGATATCAAATGAAAACTGAATGTTCAGAACCTGGAATTTTAAAAACCAGCAAATTAAGAACTAAATGCTTCTCTCATCAGTCCATCTATTCATCCATCCATCCATCCTCCCATCCATCCATCCATCTGTCCATCCATCCATCCATCCATCCATCCATCCATATACATTCACACATCCACCATTCATTCATTCAGTCATTCTGTTTCTCAGATAAAAAAAGAAAACTCATATATGAAATTTCCACTTATAGATTCACAGGAAGTTTCAAAATAGTACAGAGAGGACTCATATACCCTTCATCCAGGTTTCCCCAATGGTTACATCTTATGTAATTATACCACTATATCAAAACAAGGAAATTCAGCATGGCGCAACATAAATATATGATTCTATGTCATTTTTTCATAGTACTCATGATATTCATGTAACCACAGTCAATATATAGAACTATTCCATCACCACCAACCTGTTTCCCCTTTGTAGTCATATCAACCCCATCACTCATTAATGAACACTAATGTTTGTTTTGTTTTCAATTTTGTATGTTATTATTTTTGTGTATTTCCTATAAAAAATTGGATCGTATTTTTATTCAGTTGCCAACCTCTGTCTTTTAGTTTGTGTATTTAGAGCATTTACATCTAATGTATTTGTTGATATAGAAAAGCTTAAGTCTGTTGTTTTATATTCTGTTTTCTGTTTGTTCCATTTGCTTTTTTCCTGCCTTCCTGTGGATCACTTGAACCTTTTTGAATTCCGTTTTGGTTTATCTGTAGTTTTTTTGAGTATATAGTTTTATAATTTTTTAGTAGTTGCTTTAGATATTATCACATTTATAACTCATTAAAGTCTAATAGTATCAAGTATTTTTTCTATTCTGGGACTTCAGTGACACAAATGTTAGATTTTTTTTTTTTTACTATGGTTGCACATTTTCCTGAGGCTCTAGGCCACCCATCTCCCCACCTCCGACCTCAACCAATGCAGACAGTCTATTTTATCTCTATTTTTCAGCTTGGGTAGTATCTAGTTATCTATCTGTCTTTAGGGTCAAAAGACTCATCTGTCTTCTTCATTTGCTGTTGAGTCCATTCATTGAGTTTTAAAATTTCAGTTATATTTTTCAGTTCAAAAATATCCATTTTCTTCTTCTTTATATTTCTAGTTTTTCTACCGAGACTTTCTCATTTTCATTTGTTCCAAGCATATTCATAATTCCTCACTGAAGCATTTCTATATGGCTCTTTTTAAACCTCTGTCAAATAATTCTAGAATTTGTGTCATCTCTGCATTAGTGAATGCTAATTTTCTTTCCTCTTTCAATTTATAATCTTTCTAATACTTTTATATGTAACTTTAGATTAAAACCTGGAAGCATAAAGTATCATGTTATATGACTTCCCCTCTTATCTGAATTTTGTGTTTTAGAGGGCCTCGTTGACATGGCTCTGGCCAGGCACAGGAGAGCACTGCCTTGTACCAGGTGGATATAAAAGTCTAGGCTCACCACTTGGCCTCCTTTGACACCTTAGAGGAGGGGACTTCGTTTTACTACTGGGAAGGGTGCTAATGCTGAGAGATCTACCCACTAGTCCACCTTGACCGTATCCTCGCTGAGAGGGACAAAATGGCCTATTTTCTACTCCTCACATATCCTCCACTGACACCAAAGCAGGTGGAGGGATCGCCTTGCTGTTCATCAAGCAGTGAGAGTCTTGATGCTCACCCACATCTTCCCTGACACTACCCCAGGGAGGGGGAAGAGGCGTCCCCTTGCTGGGTGGAAGTGCTGGACGTCAAGGCTCACTGAGCAGTCTCCACTGACAGCACATGGGGTTGGAGTGAGTCATTACCCCTTGGGGTGGGTGGGGTTCATTGTCACCAGTGGGATGAAATTTCATGCTCCCTTGGCCTTCTCCGATGCAACCAGAGCTGTCTGAGGAGTGGGCATCTTACCATGGCCTTGTGAAGGTGGAAGTCTAGACTCCCTCACTCAGACTCTGCTGGCAGGAGGGGTGGGGCACCAGTTTCCCTGAAGTGCTTTCTGGAGTGGAACATGTATTGTCTAAAAGTTCTCCATTTGACTAGGCTAGGCTGCCCTTTTCTTAGCCCTTTAGCTTTCTTGGGACTTTTTTGGTCTATGCCCACTTGTATTTCCAGATTGCTGGCTTCTCCAGTATTCAGGCTGGGATACCCGAGGCAAAAAGAAAACCCAGAAAACTCACTGACTTGTCATTTCTTGGTTTCCATGGTCCTGAGCCAGTCTGACCTCTGTCCACCTTGCAGAATTCTTATGTTTGTTTCTTCCTTAGTGTCCTTGGCTTTTAGTGGCTCTCAGTGGGAGGACAAGGGGAAAGGACATCTATCTTCATCTTCCCGGAAGTGAAAGTCTTTTTTTAACGTCTTCTTAAATTAATATATTATATAAAAAATGACATACCCATGGCAGTTCTATGGCTAGATTTATTAATGTACAAATGAGTTATTTTTTCAGGTATTAAACTTTACCACATAAGTAGCATTTACATTCATTAAAATTTTAGAGCAAATATCAACAAGAAAGTTCTGATGATAACTGCCTCATTTTAATATTTATGTAGAAGCTGCTGCATCATAAATATTGAGTTACACTATTATCTACTATCCCTGTCTATCCTGGCTTTTAATAAATGTAAAATCTGGCAAATATTACTACAACTATTCCTTATTTATCTTTGAACTTAAGAGTAGAAAATGTATTTCCTCATTAAAACTTGAAAAATGTCTATCTTGTGAGTAGAATCTCTACAGATTCTATTTACCTATCTCTCTGCCACTACCAAAATATTCTCCCTGATCTGTTGTCCTCATCATTTTTGTAAATGCAGATAAAAATAAAATCTTTCACATACTTCATAGCTATGAAAAAGCAATGAAATAGAGTTGGTTTTTATCTGCTCTTAATTATATGAAAAAGAGAAGCTAAAAGAAAGAATTTCTTTTTAAGTGGGGGTAAGTCTGAGGGATAGATGGCAAGGTAAGAAAAAGAACAAGAAGAAGAAAAAGGAGAGGTCATCAGAGGAGTCATGGAAGATTGGCTGTGAGGCCATGTTAAAATATTTCTTGATAATGAGATCTAGAATTTCATCTATTAAAACATTTCCAAATCTAAGGTTCAAATGATGAATTCCTTTTTTGCCAATAACTCCTGGTCAAATTCAGGCTCGACGTAGGCGCCTCTATTTGAGAGCCTCGTACATTAATTGGGACCATGTCCTCATTGGGCACCTGGCACACTGATGCATGCATTTGATTGAAGAATGAAATCCACTAGAGGGGATGCCGCCCATGATGGGACCCTGAAGTAAACACTTTCTGAAGGGTATCATTCTATGGAGATTCCAGGAGAAAATACCTCACTCACACACACACACACACACACACACACACACACACAGACAACATTGCCAACATATAAGTTCAAATGTAGTTATTCTAATCAGAAGTTTAGGTATAATATTTCAAACTTTTCTCAAATAAGTGGGTTAAAGAATGGCAATAGTAACATCTGAGTCCTGTAGGAGTGGCAAATACATTTTAATTCACAGGTGAGCTGCAACCATTTGATAGACTGGAAGGCAGGCTGAAGTAGCTACTGGATGTGCTACTTTAAGGATTCTGAGGCAAGAACAGGAAAAAGTATGCTATTACTTAGATGTTTAAACCACCTGCCCCCAAATTCATATGTTGAAATTCTAACCCTCAAAGTGATAGTAGGCCAGGTACAATGGCTTAAGCATGTAATCCCAGCACTTTGGGAGACCGAGGCAGGTGGATCACAAGGTAAGAAGTTCAAGACAATACTGGCCAACATGGTGAAACCCTGTCTCTATTAAAAATACAAAAAAAATTAGCTAGGTATGGTGGTGGGCACGTGTAATCCCAGCTACTCTGGAGGCTGAGGCAGAGAATTGCTTGAACCCGGGAGGCAGAGGTTGCAGTGAGCCGAGATCACGCCACTGCACTCAAGCCTGGGCGACAGAGTAAGACTCCATCTCCAAAATAAAGAATAAAGGTGATAGTATTAGGAGGTGGGGACTTTGGGAGGTGATTAGCTCATGGGAGTGGAACCCTAATGAATGGGATTAGTACCCTTATAAAAGAGGCCCCAGAGAGCTCCCTCACCCAGGTTCCATGTTAGGACACAGCAAGAAGCTACCATCTATGAACCAGGAAAATGAACTTCAGTAGACACCGTATGGGCCAGCACCTTGATCTTGGACTTCCAGGTTTCAGAACTGAGGGAAATATTTTTTTTTGTTGGAGGTGGGGTTTGGGCCAAGGGATTGAGATGAAATCTCCCTCTGTCACCCAGGCTGGAGTGTCGTGGTACAATTTCAGCTCACCACAACCTCTGCCTCCCAGGCTTAAGCAATTCTCCTGCCTCAGCCTACCAAGCAGCTGGGATTACCGGCATGCACCACTACCGCCCAGCTAATTTTTGTATTTTTAGTAGCAATGGGGTTTCACCATGTTGGCCAGGCTAGCCTTGAACTCCTGACCTCAAATGATCCACCTGTCTTGGCTTCCCAAAGTGCTGGGATTACAAGCATGAACCACCGTGACCTGCCATACTGTTTTTGTTATAGCAGCCCAAACTAAGATAGGGGGTCATGGGAGGGGCAGGTAGAACGATGGATGCAGTGGCATGTCATAATGTAAAGTATTTAATGAGGAGAGCTGTAACTTGCAGAGTATAAAAATGAGGGCTTAAGCCGAGCACAGTGGCTCATGCCGAGAAAGCCAGCATTTTGGGAGTAGAACTGTTATGAATGGGATTCATTCTTGGGAAGCCAAGGAGGGCAGATCATCTGAGGTCAGGAATTCAAAACCAGTCTGGCCAGCATGACGAAACCCCATCTCTAATAAAAACACAAAAATTAGCTGAGTGCGGTGGTGGGCGCCTGTAATCCCAGCTACTCAGGAGGCTGAGGCAGGAGAGTCACTGGAACCTGGGAGGCAGAGGTTGCAGTGAGCCACGATCACACCATTGCACACCAGCCTGGGTGACAGAGCAAGACTCCATCTCAAAAAAAAAAAAAAGCCAAGCCTGACATACTTACATTCCGATTGCTCTGATACCCTGGTGAAGGCAGCCTGGTGTGGTGGTCAATGGTCTGGCTGTGGAGCGAAACTACACAAGCTTTCAAGTCTGGACCTCACCATTAACCCAGCTGTGTGACCGTGGGCAAGACCTAACCTCTCCCTGCTTCCTTTTTCTCAAGTGTAACAGAATGATGATAATGATAATTTCCTCCAAAAATTGTGAGAATTGAACAATTTAAGTGGATAAAGCACTGATATATAATAAGGATGATGTAAATACACATTTTCAAAATTTCTATTATGACTTTGAGTAGTTTCCCAAAATTTTCATTATGTCTTTTGGCAAGAGAAATAATGCTAGGATTGAAATAAGAATTTTTCATAAAAGAGAGAGAATGGTGAACAAAGAGCTGTGACATAGCTCTCTCCTCCTGGAGAGGGGCCTCACCCAGCCACAGTCCACCAATCCCACGAATGTTTCTTGTAGAGGAACAAACTGGAGAGGCTGAAAATGAGATGACCAAACAGGAGATGCAGTAGGTGCCCACTGTTGGCAATGGGGGGATGGAGGGAGGTGGTGGGATGCATAACAGCACTGCTGCAAAGCCCCCTGGCCTCCAGTTCTCCTGGGCTCTCCCAGGGTTGGGGCACCTGGCATCCCTGCACCTGCAAGACAGAGTATGAGAGGAGCCACCCACCTCCAACAATGGTGGGCCACACTCTTCTGCTGGTTTTCCTTCCAGCGTTGAACACATCATAAATGACAAGTCAACTGGATGGAGCACGGTTCTAACGAGGCCAAGCAGAATCTTCGTTTCAGAAATGCTTCAATTAGCTCTGCACAGTCAGCCAACTGTTCCACAGAACCTGCCAGCCTCTTTACAAGTGTGTTAAGGGTAACCTACTACCATTGCCAGAAAGACCCTTCGAAGCACAGACTCAGGACCACTCCTTGTAAAGATGAGTGTATAAATGACGTAGGCCTCTGTTGTCCTGTAGTATGTAACAGCCCTCTGTCCTATCGCTGACTTTAGCACACTTTGCATTAGTACCTTCACTCAAAAAATTTTTTAGATATTTCCAACTTTTATTTTAGATTCTCAAAATTTACTGAATAGCAGTTACATAGAGAGCACAATGCTACTTCTCTTGAGAACAACACAGTCAAGTAAGAAAAAGTGAAGAGAGGAGGGGAGGGGAGGGAGGAGAGGAGAGGAAGGAATAATGGAAAGAGGGGAATGAAGTATCAGGGAAAGAAAGGAGGCAAAGCAAGAGTGAAAGAGGCAGAGGACGTTTACTACCTACTCTATTACAGTTGATGCATTTTGTTTTGTTTTTTAGCGTGTCATTTCCTTTCATCCTTGCACCAACCATGTGGGTACAAAGTGCTCTAGCAATTTACACATGAGAGAGGCGGAGGCTCAGATGAAGGAGAGTGGGATGATGAACATGCACACAACTGTCAGTGGGCACTTTCCACCTGTGGGGCTCAAGACAGAGATGGGAAGTACCTGGGTTGGGGTTAGCAGCCCAGATTCTGGTGGGCTCTCCGGTAGATGAACTGGGTGAGGGTGGTAAGTCAAGGGATGGCCCTTGGCTTCTGTGCCTTGTGGATTGGTCTACCAGGTGGACAGACTGCAGACCCTTTTCCTCGGCCACTGTGATGTGTTGGAACAAACTGCATCCAACTGACCTAGGTAGGGCCTGCAACACACAGTGCATCCCGGCCACCATCACCTGCCCTCCCCGTACCTCCTGAAGACACATAAATCTGTAGCCTCTGAACAGGCTCAGCCCTTCCGGATCCCAGAGTTTGGCAGACAGACTCCAAATGACAGCTCTTCTCCCTAATACATAGAACCAAAATCAGTTTGCTCAGACCTTGAAGTATTCATTTCATTCTGAATGGAGCATCTGAAATAATTTAACCCTCAAAGTCTTCCCGAAGACTCTTTTTAACTTCCCGTACTAATATACCAAGTATTCAGCTCTTTCAAAGAGGCATGCAAACAGGCCCAACTCCTCTAATAGACCTCCAAGAAACTGGGTTAGATAAAACTAAGGGTTTTAAAAAAGGTAGACCAGTTGACCTCAAGTTATGAAAAGGGTCCAGAGCTACATCCCTGTGATGTTGAGGACAGGCTGAGGTTTCTGTGGAGATTGAAGACATTCCTGGGGTGTTATGGATGCTGTGTTCAATC
Source organism: Cacajao melanocephalus (assembly GCA_963573385.1). Lineage (NCBI taxonomy): Eukaryota > Metazoa > Chordata > Mammalia > Primates > Pitheciidae > Cacajao > Cacajao melanocephalus. The sequence goes on from CAUYLG010039519.1 coordinate 38,684, forward strand.
AGGTGAATTGAGTCTGTGGCATTCGTAAGAGGGCATAGAGTTTTTCACCTGGATGTTGTAGTACCTTTATACAAGGTGATGACACTAACAGACACAAAAGGAATCAATTCTCAAAACATGCCTGCAGTTTTCTTCCCCCTTCTCTTCTTCCCCTTCGAGAAATGAGATGAACTTTGTTCACTTAAGAGAAAAAGTTGGTTGGGTGCAGTGGCTCATGCCTGTAGTCCCAGCACTTAGGGAGGCCAAGGTGGGGGGATCACCTGAGGTCAAGAGTTTGAGACCAGCCTGGCCAACGTGGTAAAAGCCCATTTTTACTAAAAATATAAAAATTAGCTGGGTGTGGTGGTGGACGCCTGTAATCCCAGCTACTCGGGAGGGTGAAGCAGGAGAATTGCTTGAGCCCAGGAGACAGAGGTTGCAGTGAGCTGAGATTGCACCACTGCACTCCAGCCTGGTTGACAGACCAAGACTGTCTCAAAAAAAAAAAATGTTGTCAGCCCAAGTCCACGTGCCATCTCGGAAGGGCTGTGTGTCCAATCCTATGCCACTTTCTCATCCCTGGTGCCCACTGCACAGACTGCAGTCCCTCCTCTGCAAGGATTTGGGTGGAGCAGGCTGGGCGCCAGGCAGAAGTGTGGCTGTGGGAAGCAGAGGCCTGGAGCCTGTCCACTGCACCTGGAGAGCTCTCGCTGGGCAGCACTTCATGTTTGTACTTTGACTAGTCCAGAGTAGAGAGCTGCAAATGAGGGCACTTAGCACTTCAAAGTCCTAAAGGCTTAGTTCTTAAATTGGGGACCCTGGGGAAAGTGGTGGGAGAAAAATAAACAACAGTGCACAGGAGCTGGGATTTTCGGACAGCCAGGTATGTGGCCCAAGGCAGAGAAGGGAAGGCCAGGGCTGAAGTAGCCCACAGGAACCCTCAGCAGGCAGAACAGGAGATGGTCCCGTTCATTGGCTGTCACCCTAAGAAGCTGAATGCTTCAAGAAGAAGAGAAAGATAAGTGCTGACCACTTTTTTATGGAGCTGGTGACAAGGCTCTCAGGCTCCCAGCTGCCACAGGCCCCCTGCATTCCCACCCTATCTCTCTTTCTCTCTCTGATTCTTAGACAGCTCTCTTCTCCCTCCAGTTAGCTTTGTCCTCCCAAGATAAGTGCATAGCATGGGGGTTCTATGACTCCTCACATGGGCAAGTTGAGTCCCTTAAACAGAAGGAACTGATTTCAGGGATTAAATGGCCTTTGGGGAAGAAAAACATTTAAACAATAACCATACTGGATTTGTGCTACAGTCAAAAGGTAAAGAATCTTTCTCAGAATCCGTCAGAAACCCTTAGCGCACATAGACTGAACTACACAGCGCCAAGTATATGCCAGAAAGGAAGGGTGAAAATCCAGATGTTTGTCACTGGTGTCAAATGCCTGTGTTTGGCCATCAAAATAATTGGTCAAATTTTTATCTGAGTATTTGATCTCATGCAAATAAAGCATAAAGCAAATTATAACAGAATTACATATTCAAATTCTAAATTTTTTTCTCATTGATTATTTTGTAGAAACTTAGGCGGATTAAGAATGTATTATAGAAGTTCTAAAAAATTTAGTAATTTAGATTTTATTTAGATTTTTCTTTTCTTTTCTTTTCTTTTTTTTTTTTTTTTGGAGACGGAGTCTCGCTCTGTCGCCCAGGCTGGAGTGCAGTGGCACGATCTCCGCTCACCACATCACTGCAACTTCCGCCTCCTGAGATCAAGTGATTCTCCTGCCTCAGTCTCCCAAGTAGCTGAGACTACAGGCGTGCACCACCACACCCAGCTAATTTTTGTATTTTTAGTAGAGATGGGGTTTCACCGTGTTAACCAGGATGGCCTCGATCTCCCAACCTTGTAATCCGCCCCCCTCAGCCTCCCGACATGCTGGGATTACAGGTGTGAGCCACCATGCCTGGCCAATTTTTCTTAATAACAAAATTCTGTCGGGGGGGGGATTCCAATTTTTTCTTACATATGAAGAAGCCATATTAAGTTTCTATTCAAAAGTTATAATATTGAGCTTCAATTCAAAAAGCCTATCTCTTGTGTCCCACACAAAATTTCCAGCCAGAACAGTGCAATTGATATCACCCCTTAACATGCTTTGAAATCATCAGTGAGATGTTAGCAGTAAAAAAGATGTATTTGGCATTGTAAAATGTACATTGAGAGTCAAATAAATGAAAAGTAGAAATCATTTATCATTATCAAATAATATTTTGTTTAATCTCTTTGTCACCCTATACCTTCAAAGTTAACCTATGTTTATTAAACAAATATATTATTGGCATCAAAAAAACTTTAAAGGGATTTATATTATGATAAATATAATTCAAGCCTTTCTGGGACCCAGGAATGTGGGAACATTTGTTAATGACAGTGACATCATATATAAGAAACCCAAAATTATTCTATGCTTTTAAATTTGCGGTCTCTGAGAGAAAATTACTTAAGGGCATACGTTCAATTAAACGTAACGAAAAGCAAAGTTTTGATCTGATTATATTGTTTATTCAAAAAATGCATTTAATCAACAAGTATGCATTTAAACAGATAACAAATCCAAGTTGTCTTCTTTCAAATCTCCAGAGTTGTTATTGTATATACCGTTCTTCTCTGGGGGCAATAGTGAGTGCCATCACATTTTCTTTAAGATCAACGTATATTCTTATTTGGTTTTCTCGATATTTGACCAGAAGAATTCAATTCGTTTTTATGGAGAATAACCCATGCTAAACCTCTTTTAGTAACCATAGACCTTTCTTTTCTTAGAAAGGGTTTTCCTGCCAGTTCTCCACAACTAGATCTCGCCGTCAGCAATCCTGAAGGACAGGAGACCGCTGAGTGGATGGAGGTTAAGAACAGAAGAAACTGGGACAGCCGGTGCCTTGTGCCAATCCCTATGCACCTGCTAAATAGGCTGACATGTTTGGACGAAGCAGCCCAATTTGCATTTGTCACCAGAGTGAGACATTAGCAGTGTGAATATTGAGAGGGACAGATGTGCCCCAGCAGGACTGCCACCTCAGACAGCCCGCTGTGCACCAAACACAGGAGGCTGCCAGCCCAGGGGACGCCCCCTTGCCTCCGAGGAGCCCATGGTACTGCCAGACACAGCAGAAGAGTAGGACATATGTCCTTCCTCAAGGTCCTGGGGTCCTGGCTAATGGATGGGGGACAAATTAGCTGGTGCCCCATTGTGTGCTAAATCCACGGTCCTTGAGTATTGCTTGCTATCTTTTAAATATAATGTCCTTAACCTTTTCTAACTCCTCATTCCCACCTTTCCTGTGTTCTTGAGAGATGCACTAGACTCGAATCTTCTCAGTTTCTGAGTTTCTTCCAATCTTATAAAAAAAAAAAAGCAGCCCAAATTAAGTACAGTATTGAGTAGCTGGTGTTATTCCCTGGTAGACTCTTAGGTACTAGATCTGATTTTCTCTGTAAGTACATTTTCATTATAAGACAAGAATTTTATGCTAGCCTGAATGAGGATTCCTAATCTATAATATTTTTTACGCAGCCTCATGATTTAAGGCAGGTATCAGCAAACCTTTTCTGCAGAGGGCCGATGGTAAATTGTTAGGCTTTGTGTGTCTCCTTCACAACCATTCGACTCTGCTGCTGTATTGAGATGGCATCAATGAATGGGCATGCTGTGTGCCAAAAAACTTTATTTACAGAGACAGGCAGTGGGCCAGATTTCTCCCACCAGCCATAGTTTGTTGAACTCTGGTTTAGGACAGAAAAATGACCCAGAAGCGAAATGTATCTTTTTCAGAAATTTGTCCTGGTTTGAAGAAACAGATGACACAGCAGATCATGTAGCAGAAAAACCGGGGTTTGCACCTCTGGATCTGACCTCTGCTCCTTCCCTCACAGATGAATGACTTTGGCAAAGGCACCCACCGTCTGCACGATTATAAAATAAGGCTGTGGCCTTCTCCCAGGTGTTGGCTTGCTGTCAGGTTAAATGAGATGGTGTTTTACAAGCTTGGTGTAGCATAGGAAACAAGAAATACACAGTAAATGTTAGTTCCTTTAAACTCTGAGAGATTTGTCACTGCCCCCTACACCAATCCTGAAACCCTTCTCTACACCCTCCAAGTCTCCTCCTCCTTTCCTGACTACTCCATCTGTCTCTCCAAGTTTTCTAATTTCTTCTCCTCTGGACAAGGTCTATGAGTGTTCTTAAAGGTTCTGGCCTCAGCCCTCTTCCTTCTCCTTAGGTGAGGATACCATTGGGAAGGGAAAACTTTACCTTCGTAGGTTCAGTACTCAGAGGCTGTGAATTAAACTGACCAAACACAAGTTAGCAAGAAAAAGTATTTTTATTTATGTACATACAGACATAAGAGTTCACAGAAAAATATCAGAGAGTTAACAGTAGTGCCTACTCTCGGGCCAGAGGTGGCACTAAGGGCCTCGCTCTCGGCAGCCCATTGTTCCCTCCCCAGGCTTCGTACTGATAGTGCTCAGGAAGGGAAGGATGAAATTGCCTGCACGTGCGAGACGGGGTGTAAAAACTAGAAAGATGAAATGAAAAAACATGAATTTTGGTGACTTTTTGCTGCCCAGACCAGACTACTATCATGAGATCTGTTTACTTAAAAGAAATAAATCAGGCCGGGCATGGTGGCTCAAGCCTATAATCCCAGCACTGTGGGAGGCTGAGGCAGGCAGATCACTTGAGCTCAGAAGCTCAAGACCAGCCTGGGCAACATGGATAAATCCCATCTCTACAAAAAATACAGAACTGGCTGGGCACGGTGGCATGAGCCTGTAGTCTCCACTACCTGCGAGGCAGAGGCAGGAGAGTCACTTGAGCCCAAGAGGTGGAGGTGGCAGTCAGCCAAGATAGCACCATTGCAGTCTAGCTTGGGTGATAGAGCAAGATCCTGTGCCAAAAAAAATAAAAGAAGAAGGAGGAGGAGGAAGAGAAGGAGGAGGAGGAAGAAGAAGGAGGAGAATGAGAAGGAGAACAAAAAGAAGAAGAAGAAGAAATCAAGAGTACAGTTTCTTGGGGGGTATTTAAAGGCCCCACATCTCAGCACTGTTGAATTAAGGATTAAGTTTCCAACACAACTAAGAACTTTGGAGGATACATTCAAACCATAGCATTTCACCCATGGACCCCAATATTCATGTTTTAGTCACATGCAAAAACATTCACGTCATCCCAATAGTCCCAAAAGTCTTAACTCTCTCCAATATCAACCCAAAGGTCCACAATCTCATCTAAATCAAATGTGGATGAGATTCAAGGCACAATTCACCCTGAGGCAAATTCCTGTCCACCTGTGAGCCTGTGAAATTAACGAGTCATGTGCTTGCAAAATACAATGATAGGCAAGGCATACGATACACTCTCGTTCCAAAAGAGGGAAATAGGCAAGAAAAAGGGGTAGCTGGGCCCATGTAAGTCTAAAATCCAACAGGGAAAACAACATTAAGTCTCAAAGCTGGAGAATAATCTACATTGACTCCTTGTCTCAAATCCTAGGCACACTGAACTTCTCTGGGCTCAGTCCACCCTAAAGTTCTCATAGGTTGGACCCTCATGTCTGTGGCTCTCCAAGGCTGATGCTACAAGCTGGTAACTCCACAGTTCTGCTTTTCCCTGCAGTATAAATTCCATCTTTATGTCTCTTTCCTCCCACACCTTACTGCATGTGTTTAAAAGCAGCCATGCAGCTCCTGCAATCGTTTGCTTGGAAATTTCTTCTGCCACACATCCTAGTCCTTTGCTCTTAAATTCCTCCTTCCAGAAACCCCAGGACACAGACGCAATTCCACCAAATTCTTTCCTACTTTATACTAAGAGTGGTCTTTTCTCCAGTTTCCAACACCTTGTTCCTCAGGTCTATCCAAGACTTCTTCGGAATGGCCCTTACCAACTGCACATCTACCAAGATTCTCATCGTGACCACTGAAGTCATCTCTAAGACGTTCTAGACTTTCCCTACATTTCTTGTCTTCTGAGCCATCACCAGAATTACCTTTAAGGCTCCATTCACCACAGTCTTGGCTTTTTCACACCTGCTTCTCCATATTCTTCCAGTCTCTACCCCTTTATCCAGGAAAAAAGGTACTTCCACATTTTTAAGGTATTTGTTATAGCAACAGCCCTACTTCTTGGTACCAGTTTTCTGTCTCAGTCCATTTTGTGATGCCATAACAGAATACCCGAGACTAGGGAACTTATAGAAAACAGGGATTTATTTATTGCAGTTCTGGAGGCTGGGGAGCCCAAGGTCAAGTGGCTCCCATCTAATAAGGGCCTTCTTGCTGCATCATCCCATGGTGGCAAGTGGAAGGGCAAGAGTGCATGTATGCAAGAGAGGGGAAGGGACTTAGACTCACCCTTTTATCAGGAACCCATTCCTATGATAGCAAACCTACTACCAAGATAATGGATTAATCCATTCATGAAAGCAGAACCCTCACTACTTATTGCCACCTCTCAACACTGTTGCGTTGGGGATTAAGTTTCCAACACGTGAACTTTAGGGGACACATTCCAACCATAGCAGTAGCCATTTGCAAACCAGAAAGTGGTTCCTCATGAGACACCAGCTATGCCCATACTTTGTCCTTGGACTTCCAGCCTCCGGAACGATGATAAATGAATGTTCACAGTTTAAGCCATCTAGTCTAGGGTAGTCTTGTTACAGCAGCACAAGCTAAGGCAGAAATTGGTTTTATTCTCTGAGCTGAGAATTGCAAAGCTCGGAGGGTCTTCACTTCCCCTCATAGCTTCATGCCACTTACAGAAAATGCAGAAAGGGTACCACAGGAAGCAAGATGTCCCCCAAACTGCCAGGGCCTCTGTGGTTCATGAACCTACACTTCAGGGAGCCTGAAATCTGCTGCCTTTTGACCATTTGGGGAGGGTGTGACTGAGACTGGACATGAGTAAACCCAGGGATGCTTTCAGAGAAGCCCCTGCCACCCGCCTCACGCAGGCTTAGCACAAGGAATTAGTCAGCATGTGCTGTACGGTGTCATCCACACAGTTGAGATCATCTGGAAAATCCCAGAAATCTCATGTTTTACTCACATTCCTAGCAACAAGTAGACAAAATGTCCATAGGGAGCCCCAGTCCCAGAACTGGTAACCCTCATCAGACACTAAGGAGAAAAAGATGTTTCTCAGAGAAATTCAAAAAGAAAGTGCCCCTCTAGATAGATTTTACTGAAAAAAATATTTGATAGGAAAAAAAATAGTTATCTCCATGAGAATTTCTGAAGAGAATGGAGTATTTCACAGTTGTCTATAGTTTGAATCTTTTGCTCTAGCCCTGAGATCTGCACTATGCATACGGGTGCATTCTTGGATTTACTTATTTATTTTTTAGACAGTGTTGCCCAGGCTGGAGTGCAGTGACACAAACTAGGTCTCCTGCCTCCCAGTTTCAAGAAATTCTCCTGCCTTAGCCTCCCAAGTAGCTGAGATTACAGGTGCTCACCACCATACCCAACTAATTTACATATATTCGGTAGAGATGGGGTTTCACCATGTTGGCCAAGCTAGCCTCAAACTCCAGACCTCAAGTGATCTGGCCCAACTCGGCCTCCCAAAGTGCTGGGATTGTAGGCATGAGCCACCACGCCAGGCCATGTTCTTGGATTTGATTAACCTCTTTGATGTGCCAAAAAGTTGAAACCTTTCCTATAAAACTAAAAGAGGAGAGGCAAAGAGTAACCTGAGAGGTCTGTGTGAGCCCTTCCATGGAGACACATTTTGCCTACAAGTGTAGATGGTTACAAATGAAAGAACTACATATTTGGAAGCAGAGAAAAAATGTTATTAAAGGGAATTGGGTGAAAAACATGAGATAATCAGGTTTCATCGAATGAACGCTTCTAGTCACCTAGACGCTAGCAGACCCAAGCAAAATTGATCTTGCAGGGACTGGTAAGCAACAATACTGCAATAGTTGAATGACTTACTGACCAACTCTGGTGGAATCTTTTTGGCATACAGATAACATAAACCTTTGTCTTTAAAGGAAATTTGATTTAATTAGGGAATCCGGAATAACACTAGAAGGAAAAGGCATAAAAAAACTCTTTACTCTGCAAATAGAAGGAAACAAATTAACATCATTGAGTGTCTGTGTAGGGAAGTACCTGAAGACATATAAGAAGAAAATTGAGAAGCATCAACCCAGACCCCTCTGAAGGTGGAGGAGTAGACCAGATATTTCTCAACCTCCCTCCCAGGTATGCAGAGCTAATGACTCTAGGGCTCAAGTACCTGAGAAGTTAGGAAGGTTCAGGACAGGTGAACTCTGTTTTAAAACCTTAATATTTGAAAAGTCGGGTCTAGTAAAAAGATGAACTGGTGAATATTCACTCAACAGTGAGATTTCACTTAAAAAAAAGTATGAATACAGAATAACTTTTAAAACCCTCGAGTGCATTTAAAATATGATCCAATTTCCAGAAATTTGAGAACATATTCTTTCAGTAAAGGAATCTATTCATGTGTATAAATTACAGATACTGTTTCTGCATAGATGCTATTTTTAACAAGCATACAAAAAAACCCTACATAGGATAATAATTTTCCTTTTTGTGCTGTTTTGTTGTGTTTATATGAATGAAAGAGCAACTGAATAAACTTGGCTTTCATAAGTATAGATTTAAATATTACGGATTCATATTGGACCCTATATTCAGTTATTACTACTGTCATGGAAGATGTATTCCTACTCTAGGAGGGAAAGCAAGCTCTAAAATAAAGTGCCTGGAAAATAAGATGTCTACTTCTCTCTGTGATTTTTTTCCTCCGTACAGCCAGGAACGGAAGCTGAAGGATTTGAATAGTCTTTCCTCTATTTCCTTTCTTTTTTTCCTGAAACCATTTGATGAAAAAGCCTAAGCTGAAATCATTATGAATTGCATTGTTCAGAAAGAAGCTATCATTCTTTTTTACTGGCATGGGAAGCCAACCTACCGAAGCTTCCAACAGCAATCTGGAGAGTAATTCAAACAGGGGAACTGCCAGTGGAGATGTACCTGCCTACGGTTTTCTCCACAAGTGAAGAGAAATGGTGAGGTGGGTGATCACCCAACAATCTGAATTCCTGAAAACAGTCTAGTTTCTTCACATGCGGACCATCAGCTTTGCTAATCAACAAAATTGCATGACCTAAAAAAATCAACCTAATCACAGCTTTATCTCTTCTCTGCCTGCAAAAACCCAAACTTCATATTCATGGATTCCTGAATACATTACCCTAGCCCCAAAAAGTCAAGTTGGTATTAAGCGAGCCCACATTTACAGAAAGCTTGCAGCTCCCCAATGAAATGAGTGCTGAGTCTCACAGCGGTAGCTTTCAGAATGCCAAAAATTTTGCATAATAAGAATTCATTTTTGGTGCTCACACTGAGTGGTAAACCTGAAAAGAAGGAACTCAACTAATTTGAAAGCTCAACCATTGTTCAGAAATTTATAATTTTTCAGACTTGGGAACTAAGCCTGAAATGCTTAGGAGAAAATGGGAGGTGAAGGACAAAGGCCTTGGATAGATAGTTACACTCATAGAGAGTTAGAATTCCTGGCATCCCGTGGTCTCAGCACACTCTTCTGGGTGCTTACCATATGGCACATGCATATACACCCCACATCTGATGCTGCCTGCTGTGCACATACATGTGTATATGTGTGTACTCTGCATATGAGTGTTATTGTATGTGCATGCATATACCACATATGTAAACTCTTCCGTTGTTTCGACGTTTTCCTCTTAAGACTTTATGACATGCTTTGGTAGCCTTGACTCCTTTTGGGATGTGAAGAACTATGACTTCAGTTAAAGTCACAGAGAGTGATAATGTGGCATGCCAGGAAAACAGCAGCATTAGCCCTGAGGTAATCCCTTTCGAAAATGTCCAAGCAATGGAAAACATGGCATCTCATTTCCTGGGCATATGGCATTAGTAGTCATGAGCAAATTGTAATGCTTTATTTGAAGATATCAGTGGATTTTGAGGCAATGTTTCTCTTTTGCAATCACTTGCTTATAGGTGCTTTGCTGAGAGCCAGGGATCTGCAAGGAAAACGTTCTTGGCCTGAGAAACACATAAATTAAGATTAAAAAATCAATTCCGCCACTTTCCAATGCTATCTTACATTCATAAAGCATTGATATCAGACCCGACTAACAAGAATTTATTCTTGCTAATTTTCTAATTTATAGGGGGGGAAGAAAGCATTTTAAACAGATTCAGGGCATCCCATGAAACTCCATGGTAATGCTTTGTTGAGTTAAATATAAATGGAGGGCTCACGGCTATATCTCCCTATAAATCACTACATATAGTCAAAAAAGAGAATAGTTTAAGACTTTATGGGCAAGCAGGTGAAAAAAATTACTGAAGACATCTAATATTTACATTTTTACTCATTAGCAATTAGTTTTTAGGATCCAATAATGCTTAAATGATATCCTTTTGCTAACTGAACACTGATTTATGAAAAAACTTTGTAAATATGTATAAGATGTTTCTCACAGTATTTTTTGGAATATTGTTTTGTTTATTTGTATGATGGTTGCTTTGTTTTTGTCTGTTGGCTTAGAAAGCAACTGAGAGCCCACATATAATTTCTAGATTATGTCTATTAATATGAAAGTGACCTGTGTAGTATTAATTACTTTTTGTATCTTAATATGTTTAGTGATTTTTTTAATAGATCAAAGATGCAAAAATTTTGGCAAATTAATGCCCTTATTAAAACTGAGTCAAAATAGGATTATATGCATCATCAAAAGAAAGTCTCATTTCAGAGTCAAAGTAGACCATGGGGCAAGCAAAGACCTTCACTCTCCTGGATCCAAGGTGTGCACATGTGAAGCCACATGAACTCTGGGAATGCGCCAAACCTAAGGCTCTTCGCAGTCCACATCTTTTTCTTGTTTTGGCATTTTGTGTAAGGACAAACACTTCAAAATGGGAGGCACAAAGCTAAACAAGGATTTTCTCTGGGATTTTAGATCGAACAGACATGGACTTATCTCTGTTTTAAAACACAAGTGGCCAAATTTTAAAATAAGTATTCATGAATCTGTTTGCATATGTGAACTTGCCTGCTCTGCTTTGTGGGGTGCGTGACATCCTCTCAGGATGCAAAGAACAACAGAAACAATAGAACCCTCCTGTTCCCTGGGCCTTGACTCTCAATATTGAGTCCCATCCCTTCAAGAATGCTCAACTGCGATTATTTCTGGAAACTTTTCTTTAGCTTATTTAACTCTCTGGCAAATCAAGGCTACCAGCTGCTAAATTTCAAATAAACAAATAAATTGCCTGGTTGTGGACTAACAGGAAGCTGAGAATATCATTGTAATCATAGAGTCCCTAAAATGTAGTTGGATAAGCGTGGTTTTAGATGCTTTAAGAAAAAGCACTTTTGGCCGGGTGCAGGGGCCCATGCCTGTAATCCCAGCACTTTTGGAGGCCAAGGCAGGCAGATCACCTGAGGTTGGGAGTTTGAGACCAGCCTGACCAACATGGAGAAACCCCGTTTCTACTAAAAATACAAAATTAGCCAGGCATGGTGGTACATGCCTGCAATCCCAGCTACTTGGAGGCTGAGTCAGGAGAATCACTTGAACCCGGGAGGCAGAGGTTGCAGTGAGCCAAGATCGCGCCATTGCACTGCAGCCTGGTAACAAGAGCAAAACTCGATCTCAAAAAAAAAAAAAAAAAAAAAAAACCAGCACTTTCATCATCAACTGGAGGGTAAGTTACCATGACTTACATGGAATACCAATGAACGAGCTTGAGTAATGAACAGAGTTGACCGTGGTCAAGCTCTGTTGGAATAACTTTTTGTTGCAAGACTTTAATTTGAGCTGTGTTCTTATCATCTAATGGCATTTACTTAGAGATGCCAAATTTTGTAACCTACCGCCATATACCTTCAAAACCTATTTCGAGGCTGATTTAGCCTTAAATTTTACTCCTAACTTCATGCCTTTAGCTTTTGATTAGCAGAATGACTCTTCTTCAATTTTTGTATTTATTCACAGATATTATTTCAGTACCTAAATCATGGGCACTTAAAGCATGATTCGTTATGCGATCAATCATTACAAGACAAAATCTGCAAATCGCCTGACTCTGGTAACTATCCCCGATGTACTAGAGATTTTCCATAATTAAATAGAAAATATCAAATATCCAAATCCAGGAATAATAAAACATTCTTCATCAAAGAAAAATCTAAATATAGTTTCTACCCCATTTCACTTGTGAACTCCACATCTATTACATATTTCAGTACATTTATTATTGCTAGACAGTGCCACCTAAAAAACCAGATGATTCACAATGGCTAACACGGTGCATTTAATCACCTGAATACCTCAATGGAAAACACACACTGAGATCTGTTTTTCATAGTCATTTAATATTTAAGTATTGTTGATTCTCAAGCAAGCTCACAATTCTAGTAATCTACTTCAAATATTTCCAGCTACCTCCTGCCTTTCTCATTTAAACTAAGTTTCCTTCTTTTATCTCCACGACCTCATTAGGCACCATCATTCTAATGTTTTGCACTTGTATTACTCCTTTTGCCCAAATATTTCATAAGCATTACCCCATTAATCCTCACAAATGCCCCTTTTAACAAAATCCAACATTAGCAATGTGTGATGAAGAATTATAATAAATAATCAACATTAAATACCTTCTTGTCAAAATAAGTGGAAAAGGACATTTTGCAGTGCAGGACTCCCAATTTTTATTGTTTATTCATGTACTCACTAATTTGCAAAATTCTATAATCCACAATGGGTTCCCCTGTCATTAGTGCTAATTAGTGGAATTGTACTGTACTAATAAATCAACATTATCCAAACACGGTGGTTAGAGATGTGGTTATAATACATTCTTGCATATGAATTTTTAAAAATTAGAGCTGGGTGCAGTGGCTCATTCCTGTAATCCCCGCACTTTGGCAGGCCAAGGCCGGCAGATAACAAGGTCAAGAGTTTGAGACCAGCCTGGCCAATATGGTGAAACCTGTCTGTACTAAAAAAATACAAAAATTAGCCCAGTATGGTGGTGAGTGCCTGTAGTCCTAGCTACTCAGGAGGTTGAGGCAGGAGAATCACTGGAACCCAGGAGGCAGAGGTTGCAATGAGCCGAGATCACACCACTCCACTCCAGCCTGGGTGACAGAGTAAGAGTGTCTCAAAAAAAAAAAAAAAAAAATTAGATAGTGAGTCACCACCGCAGTCCTGATTTTTGCTGACAGGATTTTGATGTAGACCCTGTTACAGCTGTGGTTTTATAGAGAAAGCATGCATGTATTTAATGATTGTGTATTCATTCTAAGTCCTACACACTCCTTATAAGGAGTAAAGGGATTTAGAGCAGAAAGGGACAGCTGGTATCACATTGTTCACTGCATTAAGGTAGGAGCTGAGTAGTAAAGGAACTTCCTTGAAGTCACAAAGTTGGTGCAAGAGCCCTGCTGGAACTTAAGTGTTCCCACACTCACTCAGGTTTCCTTCCAACACATCGAGTTGGCCACCTGTGTCAAAAGCGTGAACACATAACTTCAGGAAAGGCTTATTTTTCATGTGTCCAAACGTATCCATGATCCCCCTCCAGGTCATTCATTCCATCTTCCATTCCATAATCTTTAATAGTCCATATCCTGCTAACCTTACACCCTCTGCCCCTTTGGTTACTCAACCCTTTGATTGCTCAGGTGAGAATTGTGCTTCCTGTTTATATAACATTGCATGAATTTTTTTTTTTCTGGTAAGAACATTCAGTTGATTACATTAGACCTCATGGTTGGTATGTACCTCAGCTGTCCTAGGCATTTATCTGACCTAGGATCCATTTATTGAATAATATACCTTTCTTTTAACCTCACATCATCATTTAATTATAATAGACAAAAATGGTTTTCTTGGTCAGTCAGCATGATGTAAGGTTATACGGTCAATGACACACATCTGTACAGCTGCCTCTCTGCCCTTTGCAATGCCTAGCTCCCTGTCTGGCCAGTAATGGCCCATAACCAATCAGTGTGAATGCTTTTTGACTGTGTAGTTATTCTACAATAAATAAAATGTAACAGTGACCGTGGAAGACCTGGTACTTCTCTCCATCTTTACAAGAGGATGAATGTCACAGGAATGTTCCTAGATCACAAGAGTAGCAGATCAACCAACACCACAGAGCCAATCAAGAGGTCAATGGGTCTTCCTCACCAGAGAATCTAAAAACGGGGGACAGTTTTCCCTTTGAAATGGGAGGGAAATTTTCTAGGTGATCTTCCAAGGTGCTTTTAAGTTCTGTGACTCTTTGATTCCCTCAGCAGTTCTTCTGCATTGTAATTTCTCCCAAATTTTTGTGATCTCGAAACTGAATGTACATTTATATTCATGAATGAATATTCAACGTATCTATGCACAGTGCATTGAAAAAAAATGAGTATAATTTTAGTATCCCTATACTATACAAAGGGTACTCAGAATTGTACTAATAAAGATGTTGGCATCCTTCACTACTCTGTAATCTAAGATGGAAGAACTGTCTGGTTTCTGTTAAGGCTGTATAAATTTAAAACGACGGCAAGATTGCATCTGGGCAAGTACCCTGAAGTTTGGCTGCTTATTCAAATCTTGTGCAAATTTCTATAGATTGCTAAATTGGTCTAGAGCGAGGGATTAGCCTGCAAATATTATGGACTTTGGCAGGCTGTTTTCATCTGCTGTTTTTCTGTGAGATTATAAGATAAATATTAAGGTGGCTCAATGAAATGAGAAATTGCTGGGAGACAAACCCATGGCCAGGTAGAAGAAAAGATTGATTCAAAATTGGTCATACTTGATTTTGAACTAAGCATATTATAGTAGATATGCTAAATATAATATTTTATCTTGGGGAAGTATAATATGTTTCTCAAACTATTTAATATTGAAGAGGTAGGGATGGTTTTTGCAGAAGGAAATCCTTGATTAGAGAAAGGTTCTGATAAGTTTTAAGATTTCATCTGAAACTTCTTAAATCTACTGAAGATTCCTAATGTGTGTCTGCGTGAGTGCCGAATTGTTGGGTCTTGGAGGATTGGGTCTGGATTGTTGTGTCTATTCATCATGGGTTTTGACATATCAATATTCTAATATTGAGTAACTAACTTAATATGAATATCTAACTTAAAAATAGCTAGAAAACTACATAAAAGAGAGGGATTCCATTGTTGTACTTATAGTATATTTTTTAAAAGTTGTTGTAGTAGATGAATTTGACCATAAACTTGACCTTTATTTGTAAAAATTATGGCCAAGCCTTATTTTGGCAATGGGAAACATAACAAATATAATATCTCAAATATTTATCAACCACTGCACTTCATCTGGCCTTCTTGTTTCATAAAGTGACAATTCTATCATTAGATATCAATTAAAAGTTGTGCCATTATAAACAAAATCATACAGAAAATTCATTTTCTGAAAATGAATACCTAGGTAAAGCAAACACTCATGGAAAATAATCGCACTAAATTTTCCCAGGTGACTCGTGTAAATTCCAAAAATTAGTATTGATTTCAGCTGCTTCTTGAACAATGAAAAGCACAGACAGCTGGTTGCAGAGATTCGGGATGTAATTACAATTAGTAATTACTATGTTGTTTCTAAAAAGAAAGTTCATGGGGAAGATCTTGGGATGGTCACCATATTTAGCTACAGTATTTTTTTCTTCACCATTTTAAGTCATGAGAAAAGTCATTGATGAATTGCCTTGTGAAAACCAAAACTGCATCTCATTGCAAAAGAAGATGCAACTCCAGTTCCAAAACTCCTGCAGAAGGAAGCAAAAAGGAAGCATTGCAAATAGAAAACTGTGTGTAGGAGTGTGCACAGGAGCCTAAATTTCTAAAAGGTAAACATTTTGAATTTTCTAGGAGGTTTATCAATTGCAACCATAATATGTAATGTATGGCTCACTAGATGCAATTCAACCCTGACTGCTTACCATGCGGAAATATTGCAAAAAAATCCTTTACTAGCTATCCTCTATCATTGTGCTGCTATAAATATTGTTTGTCCAGCCGTGTATGTTACAATGGAAAATACTGTGTTTCAGCAAGTTGACCTAGGGCAGTGGTCTTCAACAAGGGTCAATATTGCCTCCTGCGTGTCACTTGGCAATGTCTGGAAACATTTTTGTTTGTAATGACTGGTGGGGAAGGAAAGGGGACACCAGCATCCAGCAGGCAGAGACCAGGCATGCTGCTGAACTGCCTACAAAGCATTGGACAGTCCACACAACCAAGAATCACTGGGCCAATGTGTCAAGGATGCCAAATTTGAGGAACCCTGAATTAGAGTGAACTGGGACAGTTGCCAGTATCTGCTAATACATTTCCCAGGTGTCAGTCGTCTAAATAAAAGTCTATCACCTGGATGCTGAAAGATAGCATTCTGAATGTGTCACCAGTGGGAGAGTCTCAGGGGCCCCTTACAGTGAGGTGCAGCTGGATGGAAATTGGCCTGAAGCAGAAATCCCTTTTGTCTCTCCCTATTTATCATCATCATCATTACTTTTTTACTTTGGTTAGCAGATGTTTCTTTAGTGCTCTGACATCCTTTTTAATTTGCACATTTATTAATTTGGCTGGCTGAGAGCAGAGTTCTCTACCTGCTGAACCTTCCCTATACCTTCGAGCTGGTGGCATGCACATAAACTGTTGCCCCGGTCCACCATCCATCACTAGGAAGCAGTTTTAACCTACAGCATCTTTAGATGGAATCACTTGATGACCAGTACAATTTTGGCTTTTCTGTTATCTCACACTCCAAGTGAAAGGAACTGATTGCTCTTGAGTCCATTTACTCATCCACTCTAGGGGGAATTGTTTGGATTCTAACGTGTACCCTCCCGACATCCCATTTATAGCGGTGACAAAGAAGTAAGCAATTAATCAGACATCCCTTCCAACAATACTGACCTGCCAGCATTCAAATGCTTTAATTAAAATAGCGGCACATATATGCCAGGGGGAACAGCCGAGCACTGTCTCCACCAGGCAGAATGGTGCTCTCCTCAGCAACCCTGAAGCAAACATGTCATTACTGATGTCCCTCGCATAGGACCTTCAGCAAGAAAGGAAGGAAGTCTCCTGGGACAGCTTGCGCATGCTGCTGCTCACCTACAAAAGTAGATTCTGTTCCTATCACGTTTTCAGAGGCTGTAGTATAAAAGGACGCACCCAATGCAGAAATTCCCTCCACTCTTTCATTCTCATCTTTTTTTCTCTTTCTTTCTTTTGTGAAACTTGCACAGTGAGGAGCCAGATTGCCCCCAGCAGTGTTAGCCTGAAATCACCTTTGCTGTTTTAAAAATAAAATGTCAGTGCTACTTTTGAGATTTAAAAATTGTGAATATCAGTAAGCATGGGAAAAGCTGGATTTTTTTTCCCCTTTCAATGTTAATTCACCCTTGTGACAGGTTTTAGCCTCTTGATATTCATGCCTGCTCCCAGTAGTTCTGACTTTCTTATATACAGTAATATCAGGGTTTTACAATCGATAAGGATGTATTTCATTGATTGAGTTAGATTGGGTTGGAGAATTCGGAAAGATGGTCAACTATTCATTTTTATTACACTTAAATAATTTTTAAAGGTTGATGTATAGTTTCATTGAAAGGTGTCAGCATTGTCTGAAACACACACCGAGCCCAGTATTCTCTCCTTGAATAATGCTACTTCCGTATTTATCCATGGCCTCCATTGGCCATTTTTTAACTCTTAATATAGGCGTGGAGATGACTTCTCAACATCAACATAAGCCAGGTAACTTAAAAAGCTTCTAATTCTGCATGTCCCTCACTCACTCTCTTCTACCTCGAGTTTAAGTATTATTTTCTCTTTCACTTCTAAAACTTCCTTAACACATCCTTATGCAAAGTCAGTTTAAAGAGTTAGTCTTATTTCCACATGTTCCACTAGAGCAGCTGCCTGACAGTGTTAATACTAGACTTTCAGCTGATTTTCAACACCTCACTTGCCTTTTTATGTAAATCTAAATCCTTAAGGTTTTTTTTCTCATTCCTCCTCCAAGCTGCCCTCAGAACTTGTGGTCTTTGTTGATCCAATAAAAAGTGCTTTCATAGTTTCTCTTTCTTTCCACATGTGGCCCGTCCACGTTTGGGGCATCTATAGAGAGTTGGCTGCGTCCCTGGCGCCCTCAAGAAAGGAATGCTGTCTGTACTCAGCTTCCCCAGACGCCCTCTCCTGCCCGGTCCTGAGTCCTCTCTAGCCTCCAGGAAGGGAAGCCTCCCCTTACTTTGTTTATCCACCCCTCCCTCAGGGCTCTGCACATGGTGAGCTTCCTCCTCCACTCAGCAGCCCATCACACCCTCTCTTTTTCATATCCTGCCCCCTTTCAAGTTTGTGTTCTTTTTCCTTTGAAGAACACTGATATTTCCCACAATGGTTTTCAAGTTGGAAAGATGAAACTTAAAACTTTCCTTCATTTCCCTCCTCCCCCTCTCCTTCCCATCTGTGTATATTAAAATAATCTCTCTCTTTCTATCTGCCCACCTCTCTCTCTCTTTCTTACATACACACAAGTAATTCCTGCCAGAAGCTGAGTTTCAGGGAGAAGGACAACTGCCTTTTCATCACATCGGCCTGATTATCCTAATAAGACCGTGGGCAAGCTCAACAGAGAGTATATGGATCCAGTCGGCCACAGCCAAATATAATTTAATTATTTCTAACAGCAATTAAGAATCTCATCAAGACTGTTCGACACAGAGAAATCATTTCCTTCCCCAAAGTTTGATTTTTCTCTTCACCTTCTCCATTATTTTTTCTCCTAATTATCTTTGGCCTAATCTGCTCTTAAAATGTTTTCTAGAAGGTATTTGCGGTAGTGAGGCTTCTCCAGAGAAACAGAGCAAATAGGACATGTATATATAAAGAGATTTATTTTAAAGAATTAGCTTGCATGATTATAGAAGTGTTGTAGGACTTTCTCCTTTGTTCAACTAAAAACGGAGTCCTTTCACACAACCATGAAAAATATTAGGCTCGCAGACACTTTGAAGGATGAGAAAAATGGAATTTATTAGGCAAAATGGTAAAGAAGGGAAACAGGGACGCTACAAAGCAAGAGTACTGTTAGTGGGCTTCCCACCTCGCAGATTGAATCCCAGGTACTACTGGGTAAGAGGAGGGGCCAGGCTTCTCCCTGCAAATGGTATGAACTTCCCCAGGCTCCAACCCAGTGTGCATTCCTTCCAGTGCCCAGACTGATCAGAGGTTCTCCAGGGACCTCTTTATACTTGGCTGTCTCAGAAGCTTGATAAATCTAAAGTCTTCAGGGTAGGTTGGCCGGCTGGAGGCCCAGGAAAGAGCTACGGTCCAAGTCTGCTGGCAGAATTCCTACTTGCTCTGGTGAGGTCAGTCTGTTCTAGTCACACCTTTGACTGATTGGACGAGGGCCACCCACATTATGGGAGGCAACCTTCTTTAATGTGGCTCAAATATGTTGACACATAAATGAACCTGATATCATGGTAGGGATTCTCATATTGTGTCTGATGGAACACTGATCCTTTGTATGAAACACTGGATTGAACTAATTTCTCTCTCAGGTATTTCCTTCCATTATTAAAGGGAAAAGAATAGATGTTAATATTTATTCTACACTCCCTAGTTGCTCAATATTGGCTATCTCATTTAATTCTTATAACCTTATAAAATAGGTATCATTATCAGAATTCTTTATATGACAAATCACTTGTAGGAAATACTATGTTAATTTAGAAATATGACTCTTTTTCAACCTCACATTTTGTGAAAAAAAATGATTCAAACTCTTCATCAAAGGATTTGCCATCATTAGACAAACCACCTTTCAAATAATCTAAATCCATCTGGCTGTGCACATCACCTCCACTTAAATCCACAGACACACTAGGGGATATTGTGGGTTTGGTTCCAGGTCATCACAATAAATACTGCAATAAAATGAGTCACCCAAATTTTTCTGGTTTCTCGGTGCATATAAAATTTATGTTTACACTATACTGCAGTCTATGTCTCAGAAAACAATGTACAATTGGGGAAAGGACAGTCTCTTCAATAAACTGGATATCCCTATACAGAAGAATGAAACTAGACCCCTATCTCTTGCCATATACAAAAATCAAATTAAAATAGATTAAAGACTTAAATTTAAGACCTCAAACTATGAAATTTCTACAAGAAAACATTGGGGAAACTCTCCAGGATGTTTGTCTGGGGAGAGAATTTATGAGCAATACTCCACAAGCACAGGTAACCAAAGCAAAAATAGACAAATGAGATAATATCAAGCTAAAAAGCTTCAGCATGGCAAAGTGAAAGTGAAGAGACAACCCACAGAATGGGAGAAAATATTTACAAACTACCTATCTGACAAGGGATTAATAACCAAAACATATAATGGGCTCAAGTAACACTATGGAAAAAAACTAATAATCTGATTTAGAAATGGGCAAAAAGATTTGAATGGATATTTAATAGCAAACAGGTACATGAAAAGGTGTTCAACATCACTGATCATCTGACAAATGCAAATCAAAACTACAATTAGATATCATCTCACCCCAGGTAAGATGGCTTACCTCCAGTAAGACGGGCAATAACAAATGCTGGTGAGGATGTGGAGAAAAGGGAACCCTCCTGCACTATTGGTAGGAATGGAATTAGCACAACCACTATGCAGAACAGTTGGGAAGTTCTTCAAAAATCTAAAAGTAGGGCTACCATATGACCCAGCAATCCCATTGCCAGGTGTATACCCAAAAGAAAGGAAATCAGTATATTGAGGTGATATCTGCACTCCTATGTTTGTTGCAGCACTGTTCACAGTAGCCAAGACTTGGAAGCAACCTAAGTGTTTCTCAACAGACAATGGAAAAAGAAAATGTACTTATACACAATGGAGTACTATTCAGCCATAAGAAATAATAAGATCCTGTCATTTGCAACAACGTGCATGGAACTGAAGGTTGTTATGTTAAGCGAAATAAGCTGGGTACAGAAAAACAAACTTCAAATATTCTCACTTACTTGTGGGAGCTAAAAATTAAAACAATTAGGCTGGGGGCAGTGGCTCATGCCTGTAATCCCAGCTTTTTGGGAGGCTGAGGCGGGCAGATCACCTGAGGTCAGGAGTTTGAGACCAGCTTGGCCAACGGTGGGGAAACCCTGTCTCTACTAAAAATACATAAATTAGCTGGGCGTGGTGGTGGGCACCTGTAGTCTCAGCTACTCAGGAGGCTGAGGCAGGAGAGTCGTTTCAGCCCAAGAGGAGGAGGTTGCAGTAAGCCGAGATTGCGCCACTGCACTCTGGAGTGACAGAGCGAGACTCTATCTCAAAAACAAACAAACAAAAAAGGTAAAACAGTTAAATTCATGGATACAGAGAGTAGAAGGATGGTTACCAGAGGCTGGGAAGGATAGCAGCTAGGAGGTGGGAATATTGGTGAGTACAAAGAGAAAGAATAAATAAGACTTAGTATTTGATAGCACAACAGAGTGACTATAGTCAAAAATAATTTAATTGTACATTTATCTTTATTTTTGAGATAGAGTCTCACTCTGTTATCCAGGCTGG
Source organism: Cacajao melanocephalus (assembly GCA_963573385.1). Classification (NCBI taxonomy): domain Eukaryota; kingdom Metazoa; phylum Chordata; class Mammalia; order Primates; family Pitheciidae; genus Cacajao; species Cacajao melanocephalus. Next base: position 60,363 of record CAUYLG010039519.1, read on the forward strand.
AATGCAATGGCACGATCTCAGCTCACTGCAACCTCCGCTTCCCGAGTTCAAGTGATGGTCCTGCCTAAGCATCCCAAGTAGCTGGGATTACAGGCATGTGCCACTATGCCCTGCTAATTTTTGTATTTTTAGTAGACACAGGGGTTTCACCATGTTGTCCAGGCTGCTCTCAAACTCCTGACCTTGTGATCCACCCGCCTTGGCCTCCCAAACTGTTGGGATTACAGGTGTGAGCCACTGTGCCTGAACAATTGTACATTTTTAAATAACTAAAAGAGCAAAATTGGACTGTTTATAACACAAAGGATAAATGCCTGAAGGATGGATACCCCATTTACCCTGATGGGATTATTACTCCTTGCATGCCTGTATCAAAGTATCTCATGTACCCCATAAAAATATATACCTACTATGTATCCACAAAAATTTTTTAAATAGAAAATAATGTTAAAAGAGAAGTGAAAATAAACAACAGCAACAAAAAATGTACATACTTTAATTTAAAAATATGTCATTGCTAAAAAATCGGAAAATTGTTGTCAACAGACTTGAGTGACATAAGGTTGCCACAAACCTTAGATTGTCAAAAACACAGCATCTGCACAGCAGAGTAAAGTGAGGCGCAATACAAGCAGATGTGCCTGTGATCTGCTTGAGATGCAGCCTTTTTAATCCATGACCTCAAGCCACAAAATGTTAGGACCATCGTTCATTTTACCCATCCCATAGAAGTACATTTACTTTAGGTTTTATAAAATATGATTGGAAAGTTCTTAAGCCTACCTATGGGGTGACTGAAAGTCTTGGTTTTCATCACCTTACCTCTATAAGCATAGAAAGCCAGAGCTGATTGAAGTGGTTTCAGGCTATAAAATTTTCCTAAGTGGTGCTTTGTTGAAAAAAGAAAGTGATTGAGAGGGCACCCAGTAGAAAACAAACAAAACAGCAGGAGTTGAGTATTTGAGACAGAGACCACATGACTAGCAAAACCTAAAATATTTACCATCTGGCCCTTGACAGAGGTCTGCAGGCCCCAGGCTGTGACAAAGTGGGCACCCTGAGGGTGGCCACCTTGATGGGCAGGCTCCGTCCATACCCCATGCCAGACCTCCTTCAGTATCCTTTTGAAGACACCCCATGTCCGTTCAGCAATGATTTAAAAAAAAAAAAATCCTATTGACTTTTGTGAAGTAATACTCACTTCTCCTTATCTTACCTAGGATGACTACTGAGAAAATTATCTTTAAATTGCTTTGGTATTTTCAGAAAAGGGAAAAAGAAAGACTACATTCATCAGGATAAAAACAGATTTGACCTATAGGAGATTGTTTAAGTAAAAACATCTTAAGGTTCTTAAGAGCGGGAGTCAATACGAAACCTTAATTTGGACTCAGAAAGCCTTAGCAGGGGGAGCCACTGACCACGTACAACCCCTGAGAGCAGCTGCTGCTGCTTCTAAAACCATTCCTGATCTGTAGAGCAGGGCTAAAAACCCCCACCTTCCCAGGACTTTTGTGAGGCTTAAAATGCCTGGCATAACTGACACGGTGGCTCATTTCCGTAAGCCCAGCACTTTGCGGAGGCAAGAGGATCGCTTGACGCCAGGAGTTTGAGACGCGTCTGGGCAACACAGTGAGATCCCATCTCTAAATAAATAAAATTAAAACATAAAATTAAAATGCCTGGGCCAGAATAGAAATGAAACAAACCACATCAAAACAGATGCTGGCCAGGCGCTGTGGCTCAAGCCTGTAATCCTAGCACTTTGGGAGGCTGAGGCGGGCAGATCACGGGATCAGGAGTTTGAGACCAGCCTGACCAACATGGTAAAACCCCACCTCTACTAAAAATACAAAAATTAGCTGGGCATGGTGGTGCATGCCTGTAATCCCAGCTACCCAAAAGACTGAGGTAGAAGAATCACTTGGACCTGGGAGGCAGAGGTTGCAGTGAGCCAAGATCATGCCACTGCACTCCAGCCTGGAAGACAGCAAAACTCCATCTCAAAAACGAAAAACAAAACAAAACTGAGGGGCTAAGAACAAAGTGTAATTTCTCACAGTTGCATGGGTTTCTGAATAGTTCAGCTGGTCTCATCTGAGCTCATATGGGCCTCTTCAGTCAACTTTGGTGAGCTGGGGGCCCTATCCACTGACTGCTCAGCCTCTCTCCTGGTTATTTATCCTGAGTTTTGCCTTGGCTGTCACAGGGTGACCTCCAGGCATGCATTTATTAAATTGCCACTTGTGTCCCACTTCTCACTGTTCTGGAAACCCAAGGAAGCCCCATGGTCAAGCCCTGGGGCAATGTGGAGGCAACTTAGCCTCTGACTCTTGATGGGAAGAGGGCAAAGGATTCTCAGCCGTACCCAAGGCCCTGCTTTTGCTCAGGATGATGCCTCATAAAAGATAGCATTTTGTGTTTTCTCTGCCTATATCATCATCATCATCCTTGGTTCTTTTCTACCATACCACAACCACCTTCCAAATGCCAGGAATGTTTTCATATGCTAGCACGATTCCCTTGCTGGGTGTCAGACACTGCGCTCTACCCTATTAGTAAGGGTGACTACTATGCTATTGCTGTTCTCATCTTTCAGACTTTAGGAAAGTTTTATATCTTGTCCATGATTAAGGCTGCAAAGGAGTGGAGCAGGATTAAAAGCTGAGCAGTCTCTGGATTCCACGCCTGTCCCGTCAACAGTACACACAGGGGTCAGACTGAGTTTGGCAAATACTCCTCTGCCTGCAACCCATCAGCCATTCAATAGCGTTGAATGTGGGCCCTGGAACCCAGAACAAATGTAGCTGTGCAGACCTGCCAGGAGGCAGGTATGAAGCCAGTCCTCTCTCACGACTGCCTGTCATGCCCAGAACCGAACAATCCAACAGCCTGGAAGTTCTTCCCTTCAAGCACGTTGAGTTTGCCCAGGTGCTCAGATGGGGAGCTAATGGATATGAGCTAATCATGAAATTGCACCGTCTATTAGGTTGGTGCAAAGTAATTGTGGCTTTTGCCATTACTTTTCACTGCAGAAACCGCAATTACTTTTGCACCAACCTAATAGTATGGTGCAATTCCATGGTTAGCTTATGTCCATTAGGTCCTCCTCCCCGACAAAAACCAGAGCCAGAATGAAGTTATAGTGGTAAAGGCAAATTTTATCCAAGACCATTGCAACAGGGGAAAAGAGACCTTACTATAGAACTAGGCTCCATTCTGAATACAGCAGGGAGAAGTGGAGATTTATAGCCAAGGAGAAGGAATCAGGGGATGGAAAATTACTAAGAGAAAATGGCACCAAGTCTGGGGAGAATACCCTCTGAACAGACCTGACAGGACTCCTGCTGAAGGCAGGCCAAGGTGAGCAGACAGCAAGGCTGCAGAGCGAAAAATTTAAATCAGGTGTCAAAGGTAGGGGATTCTTGTTACAATGACTTAGCAAGTTTCTTGCTAAAACTGGAGTTCACAAGAAAGAGCACAGATGGGTATTTACAGTCTGCCTAAAGTTTGAGCAAGCAAAGAATCTGTTACTAGTTCCCTTTCAGAGAATCAGAACTCCCAGTAAGCCTAATAACTAGTTATCACTAACCATTCATTGTTCTGGACTCTCAGTTTCAGCAGCAAAAGTCCTCCTGGGGAACCACTCAGTCTTGGGTAAATTGGAATAGTTGGTCACCTGGTTACTAGACTTATCTGCTTTCTGCCTACGAGTCTCAGAAAACAATTGATCCCTGAACAACGAATGGGATGAGAAAAGATTTCCTTGACCGATTTTGTTCACCACTCTAACTTCAGAGTCCAGGTTGGAGCTTGGTACCACGTGAGAGATCATAAAACCCTTGTTGAATAAATAAGCGTATGAATGCACAAATACATGAATCTAGTTCAGAAGAGATAGCCCTGATTCCTACCTCCCAAGTGGGTGGGCAAAGCTACAGAAGCCCAGAAATACCAGAAATATGGCCCAGCATTTGCCCTTAGTGTACACTGCGGAGACATATGCCCTTCTGGTTGTTTCTAAAACAAGAAGGACCAATAAAGTGACCGATATGAAAGACTCCTCAATGTCTAATTCAAATAACTCAAGTTTCACTTACGTAAACAGTGTCTCCTAAAATCTTGTATGATCCTCTTGAAGTTATGGTTAGTAAAATTCTTACTCAACATTTTCATAAACCAAGAAAAAAAATCATGTTTTATGTGACCAAACTACTTAGACTTTCTGGGTTATTACACATCAGGGAAGGGACTAGATAAATGAGCAGCTAATTTAGTCTCAATTAAAGCTCTGAGTAAATCAAAAGAGATTCTTGGAGGTGAAGGGCAGTGCTTTGGACTACATGTTTATGTTTCCCCAAAATTCACATGTTGAAACTCTAACCCCTAAGAGGATGGTATTAGGAGGTAGATCCTTTGGGGAATGATTAGGTCATGAGGGTGGCACCCTCATGGTTGAGACTGGTGCCTTTAGGAGACCCCAGAGAGCTGCTTTGTCTCATTCACTGTGTGAGGACATAGCAAGAGGGTAACTGATTTTTTGTTTCTTTGTTGTTTTGCTGTTGTTGTTGTTGTTGTTGTTGAGATGCAGTCTCTCTCTCTCTCTCTCACCCAGGCTGGAGTGCAGAGTGGCACCGTCTCGACTCACTGCAACCTCCGCCTCCCAGGTTCAAGCGATTCTCCTGCCTCAGTCTCCCGAGTAGCTGAGACTACAGGCACATACCACCACGCCAGGCTAATTTTTATGTTTTTGTTTTTTTTGTTTTTTTTGTTTTTAGTAGACAAGGGGTTTTGCCATGTTGGCCAGGCTGATCTCGAACTCCTGACCTCAGGTGATCCACCCACCTCGGCCTCCCAAAGTGCTGGGATTACAGGCATGAGCCACCACGCCTGGTCGAAGATAACTGTTTATAAGCCAGCAAGAAGGGCCTCACCAGGAACTAAACTGGCCAGCACCTTGATCGTGAACTTTCCAGCCTCCAGAACTGTGAGAAATAAATTTCAGTTGTTTAAGGCACCCAGTCTGTGGTCTTCTGTTACAGAAGCCTGAGTTTCCTACAACAGGCAGTAAAGTCCAGCAGTTAAAGGCAAGCACATTGAAGTGCAGAAACTTGCATTTGAATTCTGACTTGGTCTCATTCTAGCTGTGTGACATTGGGCATAGCATTTGACTCTAAGCCTTTTGTTTCCTCACATACAAAATAGACATAGCACTGCCTGTCTTTTGGAGTTGTGATAAGAATTCAACATGATACCATATCCTAGTTAGCCTAAGGATAGTTGTGGAATAATTATCCGTAGGCCTACATTCACTCTCAAAATTCTCCTGGTTTGTATGAAATACTCCACACCCACCCAAAACTGAAAGTACTTAGCTTCAGGCCTCACACACAGCTATGAAGTACCACAGCTTAATACAGTAGCATTTTCCTAAACTTTGCATTGATTTTTTTAAAATGTGTACACTTTAGGTCAGGGGCGGTGGGTCACGCCTGTAATCCCAGCACTTTGGAAGGCCGAGGTGGGCGGATCAATCATGAGGTCAAGAGATAGAGACTATTCTGGCCAACATGGTGAAACCCCATCTCTACTAAAAATACTAAAATTAGCTGGGCGTGGTGGCATGCACCTGTAGTCCCAGCTACTTGGGAGGCTGAGGCAGGAGAATTGCTTGAACCTGGGAGGCAGAGGTCGCAGTGAGCCAAGATCGCACCACTGCACTCCAGCCTGGTGACAGAGCAATACTCCGTCTCAAAAAAAAAAAAAATGTGTACACTTTAAAATTATTTTCAGCATAGTGTCAAAAATTGATATCATGAAAAGGTTCAAGAATATACAATGTTTTCGTGCCACTTGGGCCAGTAAAATACAATGTCATTTTGGAAAAGGAAAGTATGCATAATGCCATCTTCATTTGTGTGGTAATGATGGAATACTAACGTCTACATTGGGCTTTCTATGTGCCAGGAGCTATTTGGAGGTATTTTACGCTCATTAACACTTCCTAGTTCTCACACAGCTCTCTTACGGAGGCACTTGAATCGTCATCATTTTATAGAAAGAGAAACTGAGGCACGTAGGTCTTTCATATCAGCGGCAGAGCTAAGACTGGAACACAGTCAGCCCAACTCCGAAATCTGTGCTCTTGACCCTGCCGAATATGTTAAAAAGGAAACTCTTACCTCATTGGTTATAACATTTCTCATCTGTCAAGAAACAGGAAACCAGGTAAGATTAGGTACTCTTCAACCAAAGAAAAGCGCTTCTATGGAGCTTAGACTTTGCAACACCATTTTGACCCCTTGGGGTCTTTTTCTGTTGTTTCATTCCGAGTACTCAACTGTGTAATAGGAGAGTTAGGTTCTGGATAGAGAGTGTGATTGGCTAGAAGAAAGGATTAACTTTCCCTCTTAAAAACTCAACCTATTTTACCCAAGGGAGGATTCAGAATATCCTACTTCTCCATAAGGCTGATCATTTTTCTAATAACTACCTGGGTCTTTTTTTTTTTTTTCAATCACACCTAGAGAAGACATGAGCTCCACTCTAAGATAATAGGAATGGCTCAGATTCTACTCATTAATATAATGATTCCATAACACAATGACAGATAAAAGAACTCTCTTTTTATTCTACTCAAGGCTGGTTTTACATAAAAATAGACTATAACTCAGAGTCTGTAATGTCTATGAAAAGGTTATACTCGTTACCATCCAAATAGGCTGAGCTAATAAAAATTATATTTGTTACAATCCAAATAGATTAACCGGCCTTAAGGGCTTAGCTATGTATTACATTTTTCAATGTTCTTATAATTAAATTAACATAAAATAGTCTTCACAAATAAATGGCTGTTTCAGAAATAGTTAAGCTCTGTTTAACAAAAATAGCCATTCTGTTTACATGTGGAGCCACTCAGGTAGACCAGGGAAGTGGAAGAGGCTCTTCTCTGTGTAGTGGACTCATGATCGAAAGATTAACAGACAGATCCCCTCTTGCATGACCAGCTGATGCCTCAGGCGCCCCCAGGAGATGGCTCAAGGACAAACCCAGGCTCCTCTTGCATTCTCCTCCAGACTGAGGGTTTCCTGGACCACCCTGCTGTTCTTCCCAGGGCGCTCCCAGCCATGGGCCAAAGGGTGGAGCCTCATCTGGCTCACTTGTTAAATGGGAGACCCATAGCGGGTCTCCTTAGTCCTAGTGCTGTTTCCTGCCTGCCTTGAAGCTCATGAATAAAGGTTTTGCTGACATTTTCTCAGCTTAACCTTCCTTTCCTTCTCTGAAAGCCTGGTCTCTGGGTATTTGCCTTCCAGCTGGAAATCTTGTTGAAATATTGCTTCCATTTGTAGAATTCGTGATTCAAAATGTTGATGTTTTTGTTGAGATGCCATTTTGTAACTCTGTCCCAGAAGCACTCAGAACATTGAATGAATGATGACTTAAGTCTCTCAGCTGAGGTCTTGAACAAAAGAGTCCATGCCCTTAAATTAGTTGAATTCCTTAAATGTTACCATGCTCACAGAACAAATTAATTGTCAATCAGCCTTTTGTTTTGTTCTATAAATGTCTTAAAGGATGGAAAGAAGTGAAACAAGTTGTGTATCTGTTGCCATTTGAAACAGCCAGAAGCTTGAGTTTCCTCAGTTTTGAAAGTCAAGAGGGAATGAACTCACAAGAAAGAGATGGGAGCTCATGTTGGCAGCGAGCTCAGATGTCAGGCATGGGGCTGGGTGCTGTGTTGAACACCTTTAATTGCTTTCCTTTCATTTAATCCATTCATCTTCCTGAGAATTAAGGAAACCTACTCAATTTAGAAAGGGGGAAATAAAAGTCACAGAGCCAGTATGAGTCAGAAAAAGTTATACAAACACAGAAGCAAGGACACAGATTGGTGGAGGTGGGAAGCCCAGTGCATGGAGAAGTCCAATCAGAGTACTACTGAAACCAGAAGCAGAGTGTCCATCCACGATCTCATCATACAAGGTTTCTGCAGATAGCCTGAGCTTGACAGTATGATCATTCCTATCCATCTTGAGTGTTCTTCTTTGAGCTCAGTGGCTCAACGTCATCAACAGTAAAATGTAGCCTAATTGAGCTATGTGATAATATAATTTAAACTCTCACACCAGCAGCCCTTTGCATATCATTGTGATTGTTTCCTTGGACATAAATAGAACTTAGAGGATATCTTGATGGCGTTGGGCCAGATGGCAACTCTGTCGATCTCTGAGAGCCCTCAGCAGCTGCCCACTATGTGGGCAATCTAGTCCTTCCTTCTTGGCATCTCCACAAAAGGATGCGCAAGAAAAATAGAGGTGAGGCTCAGATGAGTCCATTTTGCCGCATGTCCCCAGCTATTGTCAAAGCTATGATAAGGGAGGAGGTCAAAAGTAATGGTGCAATAAGATGCCTACATTATCTGGGGGATCACTTATTTATGGCACCCCTATTCTTCATCATCATGGCTGAACAAGACTTGGATGCACATTTAATACAATTAAAGTACTTTCATTCAAAGTGCTCCTGTGAAGCAAGTAGGTGAGAAACAGTGCAATTTGCATTTTGTAGCTCTTTCCCTCTCTTGGTGTAGACAGTAGCAAAGTTATTCGTGTTTACTTCCCAAGTGCAGAGTCGATGCTCAACAAATGTTATTTTGAAAGCACAGGTTTGTGATGTTGTGCATGGGTTCTCAAGGTTGGAGGCACATTGCTGTCCCCTAGGGAGCTTTTCTTGGAGACCCCAGGAGACCATAACATGCAGCAAAGTTGGAGAACAACGAGAGTTATCTGGGTTCCTGGAGGGTAGCTGTGACAGAACAACTGCATGGCCAATGCCTGTTACCCTTTCCCAGTCAGATAAGATCAGGAAATAGCACCTAACTGACAAGGCAGCTAGCTAGTGGATGAGTTAAAAAATAAAACACCTGGGGCACTGAGACAAGAGAAGGGAGTGAGATGAAAATTATCTCAGAGGCTGAAGGCCAAGCTTTGTACTATTTCTGATGGACTCAACACCCTCAGCATAAAACATGTGCCTCCTAAATGACAAGATGGACCTCACCCTGGAGAATTGGAATGGATTAGTAGAAAGTGCACGGGCTTCAAAGACCAAGTTGAACTCCAATCCCACCCCCCACTCTGCAAGCCTCGTAGCCTCAATGGGCTCATCTTTGACATAGGGTCTCTCAGGGTTGTGGTGAGGTGGACTGAGGGGTCAGTCTGCATGAGGAACAGACACACAGTGAGCACCTGGTCTGATACACACAAAAGCATGGCATGTATATGTGCGTGTGCGCGTGCACACACACACACACACACACACACACTTCCTTCCCAAGCTTGTGCTGACCAAAAAAAAACCTCAAGAGATCATTTTGGCAGAAGTCATCCTTGTCAAAACATAAGGCCAGTGTAGAAACATCTCCTGCAGGGTCTTCGGGAGAAATAGTCGGGAAGAAGTTGTTGCTGTGATCCCCGACAAAAGCAGCCTCTTCATCGCCATCCTTGCACTTCTTGGCTTCTACTGGCCCCAGCACGTACCCCCCGGGGCACTGAGACAGCAAAGCCCTTGGGAGTCCTCTCTGAGCTGCTCCAGCATTACCAGGTAGGAGACCTCTTTTCCCACCACCCACTTTCCCTCTCAGCTTTTCTTCCACTTGCTTGCCTGTGTGGTCCTTTCAGCCCATGTAGGGCTGACAGACAGGTCCCTGGCCTAAAGCATATCAGTTCATCCCACTGATCAAAAGCTAAATGACTCGGCCCTCCCTGGGCACTCTCTTTTTTGACTTTTTTTCCTTTGGAGCCTATTTTTAACTGATGCAGTAATTCTCCATTTCACCAGAGACCAAGCTCTCTGGGGAATTCAGCATCATAGCCTCCTCATTCCCAGAGCTGAGATCGATGTATCCACCTTGTCCTATTATAAATGTACAACGTTCCTCATGAGAATTACTGTGTGCCATAGACCCACTCATCATATGAAATTAGGCCACGCTTGAAACAAACAGCATCGTAGACAGTGTGGGAGGAAAACAGTGGCCTACATATTATGAAACACTCGGAGCCTTCAATTTCAGATCTAAGCAGAATGAAATCCCTCCCTACACACCTGTGACATTTATCCTAAGAATACTTGGTAAAAATCGATTGTCAGAGTTAAAAAGGGCCCTTGGGATGACCTAGCCCAGGGATTATTAAGTAGGGACGGACATCAAAATCACCTGAGGAGGTTTTTCAACCTGAGCAAGAGATTCTGATTCACTAATTTGAGTTGGATTTTAAAGGAATTAAAACGTTGCCAGTGGTTGCTGAATTTTGCATTCACTATTTGGGTGGGTGGGGAAAGGAGGTTATTTTTATCATTGTCATTTTCTGCAAAGAGAAAAAGCACAAATTGTTCATGAATGATGGTTGCTCCTTTCACTTTTATTTTGTCATATGAATTCCCTGCACCCTCACAATCTTCGATTAAGTAAAGGAGTCAGAAAGTGGAAGAATGGTAGGCACTCATATAGGAACAAAGGAAAGCCAACGAAGTTGAAATATTTGATCTTTTTCCCCAGGTCTTTGATAGAGGCCCTGTAACATTTCCTCTCCTGCCGCTTCAATGGCTCATTCATGTCATTTCTTTGCTTCATTTGCCTTTCTCATCTTATAGATTTTTCCCCTTTACGGACTTCTTTTGGTCCCATTTCCCTCTCACCTTCCCATTCCCCTACTCAAATCCGCCTGGATAAAAATGAAAATGACTTTGCCACATGTCAGACATTTGGTATTTCATGATGTAGGACAAGGACCCACCCTTCAGGAAACTCAAAAAGGTGGCTTTGTCTTGAGGTCCCCTCCAGGCCACTCCCTGTACAAAGTATAGCTTGGTGATTCTCAAACTTCTACAAATCTAAAAAAAAAAAATCACCTTGGATAGCTTGTAGAAATGCAGACACCACCCCTACCTCCAGGCTTCACTGGACAGAATTTGATTCAGTGAGTTTAAGGTGATGCCCACAGTTTTAAAGAACACAGAACTCAAAGGGATTCTACTGCAGGAAGCCCAAGGAATAGGCATCAAAGAAGGCTGGTGTGGTCCCTGAGCCCTCGGGCTCCTGTTTGCAACCTTAGTACCAAAAGCTCAGCCACCAGCTCTGAACTCTTGACATCTGCTTTGGTCCAGTGAGGATTCCCGTCATACCCACTTCACCAGGCCAGGATATTGACTAGATGAGAGCATCATATAAAGCACCCACACAAGGCCTGGCCTGAACAGGCAGCCGCTTTATTATCATCCAAGCTATTCTACACGCATTCTCAAAAATCAAGTGATTGCTTCTGATGAGTGTGATTTCAAGAGAAAATAAAACTCTAAGAAATCAAACTTTTTCTTTAACGTCAATGTTCTTCCCTGCAGTGCCAGACCTGAAACTTGAGAACTTTGGATGAGGGAAATGGTTTCCTTTGAGGCCTTTCTACTTCAATATCACTCTTCTCTGTCAACTCTTCCACGTGGGCAAATCATCTTTGTAAAAGACAATGATACATTTGCATTTGGCCTTGCGTTTCAATCTCCTTCATCATGTAAGGAATAAAGTCCAGGAAATGACCTCAACTCATCTGACTAAGCTCCATTTCCCACCTCCACCATCTATCTTCTTCCCAGATGCATTTCCCCTTGCCCTCAATGCCCATCTCAAATGTCTTGTGCAGATATCATCTCTAGCTCTTTTCCCCACTGTTTTATGTAACTTTGGGTTCCTTTGTGTTTTTCTCACATTTTCTAGTCTTTTGCACTTTTTTTTTTTAGATGTACATATCCATCGCCTCCCCTGGGCTTAGCATACTCTTTCTGTACTCTCTGGACAGGAAACAGGTCCACAGGAGCCCTCAACCTCCAGATCCTGACCCGCCGCGTGATGGGCATTAGGTCCTCAGTGATGTGTAAACAGGCCCCGAACTTCTGACTCCTTAGGATCAGAAAGGAGAAATGAAAAAAGTGCTGGGAAATACCTAATGTTCAGATGAGGGCACCTGATACATAAACCAAAACAACTCTTCTTTCGTGGTTTAAGCCACGTCTCTTCTGACTCCAGTCATTGCAATGCTTAATTACAAATGCAAGCTTGACTCCTCTCAGAGTTACAGTACAGACTGAGAAGAATCTAGCTCTTCAATAACTCAGGAAAAGACAAGTAGAAACAACCTCCCCAGATTTTAGCTAGGGCTAATGTGTCTCTGTTTTTCTGTGTGTGTGTGTGTGTGTGTGTGTGCATGTGTTTGAGACAGAGTCTTACTCTGTTGACTCATTGCACTCTGCCCAGGCTGGAGTGCAATGGTGCAATCTCAGCTCACTGTAACCTCTACCTCCCAGGTTCAGGTGATTCTCCTGTCTCAGCCTCCCAAGTACCTGGGATTACAGGTGCCTGCCCTCACACCTGGCTAATTTTTGTATTTTTAGTAGAGATGGGGTTTCACCATATTGGCCTGGCTGGTCTTGAACTCCTGACCTCAGGCGATTCCCCCGCCTCAGCCTCCCAAAGTGCTGGGATTACAGGCATGACCCATTGTGCCTGGCCTGTGTCCCTGTTATATAAAATTTCAATGCCCAGGATATTGCTTAGCACATCATAGGTACCCAATAGATATTTATAAAATGAATAACCATGCATATTTGTCATTTTATCAGTATCCTTCCAAGCCACAGTCATTGGTTAGATGGTGTTGTTTGGGAATCTTTGCAATATGGGGAGCAATTGATTTATGCCAAATGTTATATATTGGTTCCAAATACAAAGGGCTTGCATTTGTGGCTTACTTAACTCTTGGACATTGTATTTGTTTCTTGGGGCTTCCATAATGAATTACCACAAGCTGGATGCTTTAAAACAATGGAAATGTATTCTGCATGGTTCTGGAAGCTGAAAGTCTGAAATCAAAATGCAGGTGGGACCATGCTCTCTCTGAGGTCCCTAGGAAAAAATACTTCTTGTCTGCTTCTAGCTTCTGGTAGTTGTCAGCAATCCTTAGTGGCTGGCTTGTAGATGCAGCCCTTCAATCTACATCTCTACCTTGGGCCCTATAGGAATTAGGGCCCTGTGCTTATGATCTCATTTAACTTGAATTACCTCCTAAAACCCCTGTCTCAAATACACCTCTTCTTAGCTTGATTACATGTACAAGACTCTATTTCCCAATAAGGTTATATTCACAAGTTCCCAGTGAACGTGAACTTGGCGGGACGATATACTACTATTCAACCCAGTACAGACACCCTCTTGACCTGATAACTGTGAATATGTAGTACATGAAATTTTCCTCAGCCAGTTCTTTTGTGGGGAAAAGCAGTTTTATATTTTCCAAAAGGCTTGACCTTAACTACTAATTGGGGGAAGGCATTAGGGTGGGAGATGAATCAGATGACCATTCAAAAGTAGTATCCTTCTGCACTGGGAGGAGGATCTGTGTCTAGACTGACTCCCACCACAGAGAGAAGACCCTCAAGTCATGGAGCCAAGACAGTCAGGGAAAGGGACAGGATAGAAAGGGTTAGGTCTCTACACTCTGGCCACCACCTTTAAAATTTCAGATTTGGAAGGTGCCTTCGTTAGCTTAAGCTGCTGTAACAAAATACCATGGGCTACATGGCTTAAATGAGGAAAACTTATTTTCTCAACAGTTCTGAAGGCTGGAAGTTCAAGATCAGGGTGCCAGATGGCCATTTCTGGTGAGGGTGCTCTCCTTTGCTGTAGACAGCCCCCTTCTTGCTGTGTCCTCACATGCCCTTTGCTCTGTGCATGCCCATCCCTGATATCTCTTTTTCTTCTTATAGGGACACAAGTCCTATAGGATTAGGGCCCTGCCCTTACGATCCCATTTAACCTGAATTACCTCCTAAAAGTCCTGCGTCCAAATACAGTCACAATGTGGGTTAGAACTTCAACACATGAGCTTTGGGAGGATGCAATTCAGTCATAGCAGATGGGACCCGGAAGTCATTGCACAGATGAGGACCATTCTGCCGGGTCCAGAGATTTGATAAAGGTCTCTCTGCTTGGAAGGGGCCTCATGTTCTTGATGCTCCTCCACTCTGCTAAAACCTCAAGTTGAGTCTTTTGATTTTCCCGTTTGCTTTACACTTCTCAGAACACAGAAAGATAAATAAATACCTCTTAAATAAGCAAACATTGATGGTACCCCCTTCATTTTGACTTGTGCCTAAGGACAACATGTAGGAGTTTGAGCTAAAGTCTCCTTTGAGGTATAAACCAAACAAAATGCATAACCCATGTTGGATTCCCCATGAACCTAGCGCTGGTCTTACACAGAACAGGCATGTATTAAGTACAGATACTAGTAGGATTAATAACAAAATTGTGTTTAGTACTTGTACTAAGTGCTTTACATATATTAAGTCATTTAATCCTCACTAAGAACCTAAGGCATTTAACAGGTAGGTTCTAGTATCGATGGCATTTTGCCGATAAAAAAATCAAGGCATAGGGAAGTTTATTAATTTATTCAAGCTTCATTAATGTATAAATAAGTGAATGAATCCAGGTATTTCAAAACTGCTCCAAACTCTATAATTCAACACTGCATAGCCATATCATTTATTTTATTTATAATGTTTGAACATAGATTTTTATATGTATTTACGAGGGGTTGTTATCGATTATTGTTGTTGAAGGCAAGAGAATACCAGGCAAATCACACTAATAATAAAGACACCAACTATAAATATTCAACTCTTTATATCAGTGTATTTGTATCCTGACCCAGTATACATATACTTAACTTATACCAAAACAAGTTTCACAAAAATAATATTTAGCCTCACTATATACAGTAATGTATTCTGCTATTTTCTCTTGTATTCTATTTTAGTCTAGTTTGTCTATTAAATTTAACTTTTGAATGCAGATCACGACCAACCACATAGATTTCAAAAGCCACAATCCAGTCACAGTCAGCTGTTTGAAAAACAACACTATTATGTATATACAGCATCTATGTATCACATATATGGCATCTATATTATATATGTAAATACATATTACATTTTTGTCAACAACATACACATGCATATATACACCTAATAAGTAGATTTTTCTTTTTCCCTCAGCTGTTGAAGTTCAGGAGTATAAAGATGTTATAATATGTGTACATTTTGAAGCTTTCAGAATGTTTTTAAAAAAATGCTTTGTTGTTATCCTGAAGTAAAAGGGACTAACATATTTCAGAGGTTTAGCCTTTGGAAAGTCTTTAATTTTTCTCCAGTCCCCTCTGTTTCCTATTGTTGGATGTGACTTTCCTAAAAGGAACAGATCTTGTAGTTAAACAATTCAGGTCAGACATCAGACTGTCTCTGTTTAAGTTCAAAATTGCATCAGACACCAAAATGCCTCCTAAGATTCAGGTGGTGAATCCAAGTTTCTGTGAATGTTCAGAACTGCAGAAAACCCTGTTTTCTTAACATGAAATCTATTACATAATGAACTTCTGCAGAGGGTAAGATCTAAAGCTGAAAAAGTGATGCGGTTTGATATGTTGTCAGAGGCAACAGTGCAACATGGAAGAGTTGATCTTCCGATGCTGCAGAGAAAAGAATAAATGAAGGAATAAATGAAGATGTGTCTTGGAATGGTGTGCTTGGGAAGGGGTTATAATAACAGGCAGGTATAGAATAGTAATAGTCTAAGAAAAGCTAATATATTAAAAAGGACAATAATGAGATAGGTTTGAAGCAGTCCCTATTTATATATTGTTTATTTTTAAGTATGTCAAAGAAGAAGAACCAGTGCACACCCAGTTGAACTGAAATATTGTTTCCTGAAAATACTCAGATCTTATTTAGAGGAGTAAATGTTTTATGAAGACCAGAGGCATACCCCACAGAATTTTTAAGTTGTGAGAACTCCCTTTTAAAAAGTCCCATTAATAACAGTTTTCTTTCCCTCAAAAAACGTTAGTTACCTTGCCCTTCTTCCTTCTTAAAGCAAGTTAGAGTCATCTTTGGATGAGCCATGCTGAGAGAGGGTTCTACCAGCACTGGGTCATCAAACGTGTTATCTATATGCAGCATTGGGCCCACTTTAGCAGAGCAGTGCTACTAAAGCTGGCAAATTTGTGTGCTCCACTCCCTGAGGATCCTCGTGGAAGCCTGGGATGAATCAGGGAAGGGCTGGCAAAGGACGGTAATACTGCAAATAGATTACCTGTTTGTGGTTCATCAAGCCTTTAGTCCAGTGATTCTCAAACTTGGACAGTCATCAGAAACACCTGGAGGGCTTGTGAAAACCCAGACTGTTGAGCCCACCCCCAGAGTTCTGATTCAGTGAGTCTGGGGTGGGGCCAGAGACTTTGCATATTCAACAATTACCAGGTGCTGCCTGCTGTGTTCTGAAACACACTTTGCAAATCACTGCTCTGGTCTCATTCTATGGAGTTAGGACACTTGGAATTAATACCAAATTAGGGTATAGAGTCTCCCTGGTTTCTTTAGAGACACCAGCTACAAGCTGGTGGTCAAATTGACTGAAGGCCAAGATCACAGATGAAAATGATCAGCAAATAAGTACAAAGGCAATTATTATAGTCACAAAAATGCTGTGAGGTTCTCAAGGTTGTGTCTTTCAAGAAAGGAAGGGAAAAGAAAGTTGTATGAGACTAATGACCCTACAAGTAAATGGAGAGGACCTCATTCTCCCTTTTTAATAAATAGCTGACATATTCTCATGTTGCCAAAGAGAAAGAGAGGTGGCACATGGGTCATACAAGCAACCTGTAATTTATCTGCAGCTAAAAGTAAATATTTCGGAGTACAAAATCTGTAAAACACAGGAGATGTTAAAATAGAGAGAGAGAGAGAGAGAGAGAGAGAGGAAGAGGAAAGGCGAGAGAAAGAAAAGTTGAGCAGAGTAATTGAGAGAAGCAGTCCTCTTGTGAAGACAGCCCTGTCTCTCGGAAATAGTTTATCAACTGATTCGGGGGCAGGAGGCTGACTGCAGCAAGTCTAAATGTGATTCCATTTCCCACAATGCCACAGGGTGGTTAGCACAGAACAAAGCTCCGCTTCTTTACCTAAGAGTGCCAGGTAAGCCATCGGAAACAGCCATCGTCAGTGGGAGGAAAGCAGATTGCTTTAAGAGAAAAAGGCTTTCTTAAAATTCAAAGAAAAAAATAAGCTGAGATGATTTAGAAAGCATTATGCATTTATTGAACAAACACTGCTAAAGACATTTCAGCAAACTGTGTGTTTAAAAAGTAATAAATAGCTATTGTGCTTACTTCATAAACTTGTCAGACTGTCTTCATTTTATTTTCCTGAACAAACTGAATTTCTGTACTGCTCATCCCCAGCCAGTTAATAAATACATCACCCTAAAAAGTGCTGTGGTATTAAATTTACAGCAGATAAAATATGGATGAAGTTGCTGTGCCTCAGGTACGTCAAGTGTGATTTAATATCTCACACTCCTCTTATGAGGAGTAAAAGATTATTCGGCTGCCTCAACCGCCAGAGAGCGAGGTGACCTTTGCCCTCAAGTAACAGCCACTCAGCAAATAGCACCAAATGAAGACGGAGAATAACATATAGATTTGCCATAAGAAAAAATTGATCTAAATCCATATATCAAATCTGCTGATCAGAGCTCTAGAGAAAAGCTTCGCAATCCTCAGCATGCACTTACAGGAACTTTGGATAGAAAGAAGACCTTCCTGAAGGTATACAGGATGTTTTGGTTTTTCAATTTTTCACTTTATGACTATTATCCTTATTGGCATTTTATATCATTGGAATAAAATCTCCTTAGAAGAAAATGCTCTTTGACTTAATGTCTTAGTGGTGAGTACTTTCTTCTCTCTGGAGAAACTGTAACCTCTTTGAGCACTTCAGAGATCCAGAGAATCTTATAAATGAAGGCGCTGTTCCCCAGGGAAATTTCTCAACAATCTGATTTAATTTATATCTTTTGTTAAAGTTCGGTATAAAATGATAAAAAAAATTTTTTTAATCTCCAAGGAAAACATTTGTTAGCACAGAAAATAAATTCTTATGATTAACATTTTGCCATCCAAAAAGGCTAGTGACTGAGAGAGTTCTCTACACTTCAAAGGTAGAAAAGGAATGAGTTTTAAAACAAGGGGAAAAAAAAAAAAGAAGCAAATTGCCGCTGAGCTATTTTTATTTCAAATATATAAAAGTAGAGTTGGTAAGTGCCATGTATAAATCTTCAAAGTGTGGATTGCCAAGGGTCTTCCTCTAAAGACTGCTGTGAAAAAATAAACTTCAGCAATTAAAGCAGCTTTTTCCTTTCGCCATGAAGTGAGGGAAGTGGCCGTGTGTCCCAGGGGCTTCTGGTATCCTCTGTGTTCCCAGGCAGCGGTGAGCCTTTGCTAATTTCAAAAATCTCTTCAGTTCTGGGCCTTCGCAAATAAAAGCTTCCCCTAAAATGCGACTGCTCCACGGTTTGAGGTTTTGTGTTTGTTTGTTTTTCACTGGGCACTTTTGTGCTCAGTTGGTAATTGGTTTTACTGAGCCAGAGGGGTCTGGGGACGAGGCTGTTTATTTCAACTTCCTTCAGTGGTGAATAGTGAGGCATTGGCACTAGCAGATAGGTTCACACAAAAGCTATGACTCTTAAAATATATGAGTTTGGGGGGAAATAGTCCAAAAACAGGTGAGAGGAGATTGAGTAGGGTGGTTTGGCGGGGGTGAAGTATGTATTTGTGTTTGTATGTAAGAACCCATTTATAATAGAAGGTTTCCTACCATAAATGAGCATTCTCTTGAAAGCAGATGTGCTGGACAGGCCCACACCCCCTTCCCAGACTGGCCCAGATGTCATTGAGTTCAACAGCTGTTCATCTCTGCACCTATCCAAATAAGTGCTTTCCCCATTCCAACTGTACAATGGATTGGCCAAGGCAGGGTGACATTTCTTGAATGACAGATGTACCTACTGCCGCACCGTCCCTCCCGCTTGCTAGGGATCCCTGGCTTCAGGAGGAGCAGTAATGTTTCCTTTGTTTGCCTCTGTGGGGAGAGGTGGACAGGGCTGGCTGAGGGTGGGGTGAGAAATCATTGGGAAGAGAGGAAAAGAGAGACCACCTCCTTATGCCAGGGATTATTTTCTTTTTAAAATATATATGTGCATATTGTGAATATAGACGAATTCAAGCCAACTGACAAGGATCTAGAGGTTGTGCAGGGCTGGGGGAGTTCTAAAGGCACGCAGCTTCAAATCCCATAACAGAAAGTCTCCTCATGTCAGTCTTTCCCAAACTGACCAGACAGGGAAGGAAAATTGCATTGAGACCACAGATGAAAGGAAAACGATGTCCTGATTTCTAAATATCACTATAGATTCCAGGGGCTAATTTCCCCTTTTCAAGCTGCTTATTTTGTTTTTATTTCCCTCCTGTCCCCAACTTATATTAATAGATCATCTTGTTAACTGTTTCTCAATGTGGAATGTGTTCCTCAAAACTCTTCCGGGAAATCAAGCTCCCAAGGGATTTACGTGCACCTTGTGCTGCGATGACCAGCAAGAGCCGGGTCTGAGTAGGTCCTGAAGGGAGTGTCTTCAATTAAGGGTCTTTTGTTTTCTTTTCATATAGGTTGAAAAGATCTACATGTAAGCAATAGTGACTCGATTCTCCACGGTATTTGCAAAAGTAGCTTTGGGGAGAATAAACTTGACTAACTGGAAATGATGCTCTGGTAATAAATTAGCATTTCGAAACCAAAGTGACCATTTATTTTCTAATTTTTTAAAAAGCTAACAATACCATTAGTTATTCCTTTTATGAGTCTTGTTAATGGCTGTTTACTTGCAATAAGTTAATATTATACTGTCAGGGACCTAACACTCCTGCATATCATAGCATTGTAGCTTTCAGCAGGCCATAAAACATCGATCTCTGCAGTTCTGTCCCAAGAAACCCCATTACAAGTATCACACAAAATTTTGCAACTCCTGCTGCTTCAAGTCAGAGGCACCACTTTTGTTTTCTGCCCACCTCTCCTCTGCTAAGGCCCTTCTCGGAACATGTCTTCTTGGCATCAACTTGTAACTGACAAGACACGATCTTGGCATTGACGTTTCTAATCCAAAAACCTAATCTAGTCCTAGTGTCCATTGAAGTTGCAACTAATCTTATTGTTTAAAGTTTTGCTTTGTTTCTAATTCAACTAAAACCCAAGTCACATGCTTGTGTATTTTTTAGTAGATTTTATTTTTTAGAACAGAACTTTACACTCCTCCTGGTACATTTTTAATATTTCCTTTAGATTTGTTTTATTCTTCATTCAATCAATGTCACTGAATACATATGGAAATTGTAAACCATGGCTTTTGAGCTATGTGGATAAGAATTTGAGGTCCTAAAACAATGACGAAGGAAAAAATATCATTCAGAATTGTAATGACGGGATAACAAAAAAAAAATTATGAAAAGTTAAAATAAGAACAGACATAGGAATAAAGATCCTTAGTATTTATAAAGAAACTCTATTATTCAATGTTGTCTTAGGGGGCAAAAAAACCTATAGATAAAATTACTGGATGAAAAGGAAAAAATATTTTTAGAGTATTTACTATATGTATACACACACACATCTAGTGGCCTCTCTAAAATGTTGTACCAAATAATGCCCTTCATATCCATTTAGGAGAAAACACCCACTTTCTCGTTGTGATAAATCGTATCATGTTTGAAGTTGTAATTAACTGATTTCTGATGTTTGAAGTTTTTTGCATGTATTTTTCTCTAGTGACCTTCTTCATGGCTTTATCTATTAGGATATTCATCTTTTTTACTTATTGATGTAGAAAAGCTGTTTTATATTAGAATGAATATTAACTTTTGTCATTTAGTTACAAGTACGTTCTCCAAGTTTGTTATATCCCTTCTATTTTTAAATCAATTTTGCTTTGTTAGTTGTTTTTGTGACATAGAAACTAGGGGTGGGAGTTGCTTAATTTTTGTATATTATAATGTGGTAGAATGTATTAGACTTCCCTTTACACTTTCTGTCTCTAGTGTAATTCAAGGTGGGCTCTCCCACCCACTCCAACATTACATATTCACCTTGTATTAGTCAGGGTTCTCTAGAGGGACAGAACTAATATATATATATATATATAATTAGTTAATACTCATTACACTCCCCATATGGGAGTAAGGAGAACCAGTCTGAGTCCCAAAACTGAAGAAACTGAAGTCTAATGTTCAAGGGCAGGAAGCATCCAACATGAGAGAAAGATGTAGGCTGGGAGGCTAGGCCAGTCTCTCCTTTCACATGTTTCTGCCTGCTTTATTCTAGCTGCACTGGCAGCTGATTAGATGGCACCCACCCAAATTAAGGGTGTAATCTTTCCCAACCCGCTGACTCAAATGTAATCTCCTTTGGCAACACTCTCAGACACGCCCAGGATCAGTACTTTGTATCCTTCGATCCAATCAAGTTGAGACTGCTTCTGAAGCCAGAAGATAGAATTCCTGAGTTCATCATTTTCTGTCATCACTTTGTCCACTGAACTTAGGAGCAACCAACCAGCTTCGTCATGTTCCTTGGTTCTCCACATATGGTCAAAGATATTATGTATAGAGTCACTAAACTTGCCTCTCATGAGCAATGAATCAGGAGTGTCAAATGCATTTATTTTGCATAACTCTCTGAACTGTTCACACCAAGGACTATCAGTGTTCTCTACACTATTAGAAGTAGAGTCTTAGCATTTTAGAGTCTAATCATATTAAGCAGCCAACTCCATAAATCCCAAAACCAACAAAAGAACTCCATCCATAATATTCTATTCCTCTAGAACCACTCCTAGTACCAAAATCTGTATTAGTCAGGATTCTCTAGAAGGACAGAACTAGTGGAATGTATATTATATATTATTATATAGTACATATTATATTTTATATATTATATTATATTTCGTATATTAACATATATAATACAATATATAAATATATAAAATATATTTATATTATAATAGTTTATATTATAATGTTTATATTATATACATATTATAATATAAAAATATTAATATATTA
>CAUYLG010039520.1:0-36923 GCA_963573385.1 Cacajao melanocephalus
GACTCAAAAGTGTTTGTAGAAAGTGATTTATTTAAAGAGAGAGAGAAACAGGAGGAGAGAGAAAGAAACAGCTAACTCTCACATTGAGTGAGAGAATCCAGAAAGATGGAATCCAGGAGAGGAAAGCAGCTTCCACATTGAGTGCAAAGGAACAGAGAAAGATGGAATTTAGGAGAAGACAGGCTTCCATGAGAGAGTGTGGAAGGGGACCCTAGAGGGGAAATCCAGGAGAGAGAAAGATGGCTTCCATGAAGGGAGTGTTCGTGGAAGGGGAGGGACCCTAACATGGAGTCCAAAGGGGTGAGGAGGAAAGGGACTTTTAACCTGGGAGGAACCCCCACCTTCTCTAAGACCCCAGGCCAATGAAGGGAGTTCCTTAGAACTTCTGCTGGGGTGATTGACTGTTAGTTTCTTCCCACGCCTGCGAAATTCAAACATAAACTGTTAAATCTCTGGGATGGAGAGAGAGGGGAGGGGGGCATGGAGCTGGGAAATTCTTGCCCTTAAAACTAGCCCCCCTTGTGGACCCTGGAAAGAGAACACCTTCCCTCAGTAACATCTCCTTTTTCATCTCTTATTTTATTTATTTGGGTTCTCTCTTCTTTCTTAGTTAGCCTGGCTAAAATTTTCAATTTTGTTTATCTTTTCAAAAAACAACTTTTTGTTTCATTAATCTTTTGTCATATTTTTTGTAGTCTCAATTTCATTTATTTCTGACTGACCTTTATTATTTCTTTTCTATTAATGCTGGGTTTCATATCTTATTTTCCAATTTGGATGACCTTTATTTCTTTCTCTTGTCTAAATGGTCTGGCTAGAACTCAAGTACTGTGTATCCCATAGATTTTGTGTTATCATTTTCTTTTGTTTCAAGAAATTCTTAAATTTTCTTCTTAATTACTTCATTGACTTGGCCATTCAGGAGCATATTATTTAATTCTTCTTGTGTTTGTATAGTTTCCAAAGTTCCTCTTGATTTTTTTTTCTATTTTTATTCCACTGTGGTCAGAAAATATACTTGATATAATTTCATTTATTTTTAGTTTTTTTGAGACTTGTTTTGTGGCCTGGCATATGGTCTGTCCTTGGGAATATTCCATGTGCTGAGCAGAAGAATGTGTATTTTGCAGGTGTTGGATATTTTGTAAATGTCTGTTTGGTCCATTTGGTCTATGGAGCAGATTAAGTCTGATGTTTCTTTGTTGATTCTCTATCTAGATTATCTGTCCAATGACAAATGTGGGGTGTTGAAGTCCCCAGCTATTGTTATTGGCCTCTATCTCTCTCATTAGCTCTAATAGTATTTGCTTTATATATTTGGGTACTCCACTGTTGAGTGCATATATATTTACAATTGTCATATCTTTGTGCTAAATTAACCACTTTATTATTATAAAATAACCTTCTTTGTCTCTTTTTGTAGTTTTGTATCAAAATCTATTTTATATGATATAAATATAGCTATTCCTGCTCATTTTGCATGAAATACATTTTTCCATTTTTTCTTTTTCAGACTTTGTATGTGTTTACTGGTGAAGTGAGTTTCTTGTAAGCAGCATGTAGTTAGGTCTTTTTAAAAAAATTTTTTTTAAATTTCCTTAGGTTTTTGGGGAACAAGTGGTATTTGGTTACATGAGTAAGTTCTTTAGTGGCGATTTTTGAAATTTTGGTGCACCTATCTCACCCAAGCAATATACACTGAACTCAATTTGTAATCTTGTATCCCTCACCCCTTCCCACCCTTTTCCCAGAGTCCACAAGGTCCATTGTATCATTCTTATGCCTTTGCATCCTCATAACTTAACTCTTACTTACGCGTGAGAACATAAGATGTTTGGTTTTCCATTCCTGAGTTACTTCACTTAAAATAATAGTCTCTGGTTCCATGCAGGTTGCTGCCAATGCCATTAATTTGTTCCCTGTTATGGCTGAGTAGTATTCCATCATATCTATCTCACAATTTCTTTATCCATCCATTGAAACAAGCATTTGGATTGGTTCCATATTTTTTTAATTGCAAATTGTGCTGCTATAAACATGCATGTGCAAATATCATTTTGGTATAATGACTTCTTTTCCTCTGGGTAGATACCCAGAAGAGGGATTACTAGATCAGATGGTAGTTCTAATTTTATTTCTTTAAGAAAACTCCACTTGCTTTTCATAGTGGTTGTACTAGTTTACTTTCCCACCAGCAGTGCAGAAGTGTTTCCTTTTTACTGCATCCATGCCAATATCTATTGTTTTCTGATTTCTTATTATGGCCATTCTTGCAAGAGTAAGGTGATGTCACATTGTGTTTTTGATCCGCATGTCTCTGATCATTAGTGATGTTGAGCATCATATGTTTGTTGGCCATTTGTGTATCTTCTTTTGAAAATTTCTATTCATGTCCTTAGCCCACTTTTTGATGGGATTTTTTTTCTTGCTAATTTATCTGAATTCCTTGCAGATTCTAGATATTAGTCCTTTTTTGGATGTATTGATTGTGAAGATTTTCTCCCACTGGGTCCTCATCTCTCATCTTATAAAAAAATCAACTCAAGATGGTCTTAAATATAAGACCTGAAACTATAAAAATTCTGGAAGATAACATTGGAAAACCCCTTCTAGACATTGGCTTAGGCAAAGACTTCGTGACCAAGAAAACAAAAGCAAATGCAACAAAAACAAAGATTAATAGATGCGATTTAGTTAAACTAAAGAGCTTCTGCACAGCAAAAGGAATAGTCAGCAGAGTAAACAGGTGTTCTTCTTTTTTTTAAAAATCTATTTAGCCACTCTGGTTTTTGATTGAAGGATTCAACTCTTTTACATTCAATGCTATTATTGATAGATAAGGGCTTTTTACTGCTGTTTTGTTTTCCAGTTGTTTTGTTGGTCCCCTCTTCCTTGATTCTTTCCTCCCTGTCTTTCTTTGTGTTAAAGTGATTTTATCTGCTAGTATGTTTTAATTTCTTATTTTTCAGTTTTTGTGTATCTATTAGAGGCTTCTATTTTGTGATTACCATGAGATTTACAAATACTGTCTTATAGCAAATAAATTTAAACTTATGACCACTCAACTCTCATCACAAAAAGAAGAAAAAAATCTCAAACTAGTAAAGATAAAACTAAAAAACTACATTTTAACTTTATCCTCCCAACATTTAGATATTATGTTCTCTCTATAACTTTTTATATTGTCTATTTCTTTAAAAAGTATTATAGTTATTTTTGATAAGTTTGTCTATATTTTTCCTACTAAAGATATGAATGATTTATACATCATAATCACAGTGTTATGTTATTCTGTATTTGTCTGTGTACTTACTTTTCCCAGTGCGGTTTGTACCTTCAGATGATTTCTTGTTGCTTGTTAACATATTTTTCTTTCAGATTGAAGAACTTTGATTAGCATTTCTTGTAGGACAGGTCTGCTGTTGATTAACTTCCTCAGTTTTTGTTCATCTGGTAATGTCTTTATTTCTCTTTTATTTTTAAGGATAATTTTGCTGGACATAATATTTCATGTTGGGCATTTTCTTCTTTCAGCACTTTGAATATGTTACCATGCTCCCTCTTGGCCTATAAGTTTCCACTGGGAAGTCCACTGCCACACACATCAGAGATGCTTTGTGTGTTATTTGCTTCTTTTCTCTTGCTGCATTTAGAGTCCTTTATTTATTCTTGACCTTCAAGAGTAGCCCTATTTGGGTTGAATCTTCTTGGTGTTCTTTGACCTTCTTATACCTGAATATTTATATCTTTCTCTAGGTTTGAAAATTCTCTGTTATTATTTCTTTGTGTAAACTTTCTACTCCAATCTCTCTTTCTGCATCTTCTTTAAGGCCAATAACTCTTAGATTTGCCCTGCTGAGACTAATCTTAGATCTTGTAGGAGTACTTCATTCTCTTCTCACTGGTGTATTTTCACATAGCCTGTCTTTGACCTCACTAGTTCTTTCTTCTGCTTGGTTACTTCTGCGATTAAGAGACTCTGATGAACTTTTCAGTTTGCCATTGAGTTTTTTTTTTCTCAGCAAAGCGATTTTTGCTTTTTTACTTCCTGCACTGCAGAAAGTGTACCCTCGCTAGCCATCTTGCCACAAGAGTACAACAAACAAAGGAAAAGCAGACATATTTATCCCTTATGCATCTGGGGTCATCCTTACCGCTGTGTCTGATCTCCGTTGGAGCCAGACCTCACAATCTAAACTAAAACCTGATTGGCAAACAACTTAAAACTTTTCTAAACAGGTAAAAGCAATGGCAAGCTGGGACATGCCTGTGAGCACAGATATCTTGGTTAAAGTACAAGGACATAGAATATACTGTGTGCCTGTAAACATGTCTAACAGCTACATAGGATAGAGCTTAATAAAGAGTTATTAGCACACTTATGATTTATTCTTTAACAAGAAAGAAAACTTTCAAGAGGAACTTTTCTATTTCCCACAGTTGCACACGAAGTGAATATACAAAAACACCACTGGGCTGTATACTTTAAACAAATGAATTTTATGTTATGTGAATTATATCTCAATTAAAAAAACACATGGTATTATTAGACAAATATAGAAGGAGTATTAGCTCCAGAATTTCTGCTTGATTTTTTAAAAAATTATTTCAATCTCTTTGTTAAATTTCTCTGATGAAATTCTGAATTCCTTCTCTTATCTTCTTATGTTAAAATTTGTTGCATTTCCTCAAGATACCTTTTTTCTTTGAATTCTCTGCGTGAGGGCTCACATATCTCTGGCACCAAGTTTGCTTGGTGAGGACATGTTTTCCTGGATGTTCTTGATGCTTATGGACATTTTTCAATATCTAGGAATTGAAGCGTTAGCTATTTATTCCAATCTTTGCAGGCTGGGCTTGTTTATACCCTACCTTCTTAAAAGGATTTTCCAAGAATTCAAAGAGGACTGAGTATTGTGACCTAAGCCTGTGATCACTGCAACCATTGTAATACTGGGAAGTGCCCTTAGCCCAGGAGTGCTGTGATTCTTGCAGATTTTTAGATCCACAGTCTTGGTGGACTTGGTGAAGATAAGAAATAATTCCCTAGGCTACATGGTAAAGTCTCTTGCTCTTTTCCCTCTCTTTCCCCAGTCTGAAGGAATTTTTCTTGAGACTGGGCTGCCTGGAGTTGAGAATAGTGACTGGGCCTTCCATGGCTACCACAGCTGGCACATTGCTGGGTCACAGTTGATGCCCATGGCCTTCCAGATCAGCACAGTAACTGGGGCTTGCCCAAGGCCTGTGGCCACTACTGTCTGGCTGCTGCTGATGTTTATTCAAGGCCCAAGGCCACTTTAGTCAGCAAGTGGTGAATCCTGCCAGGACTGGGTCTGTCCCATCAGAGCTGTTGATTCCCTTCCATCTCAGGGTGGGTACGGAAATGCCATCCAGGAGCAAATGCCTGGAATTGGTGGCTTCAGGAATCTGCCTGGTACTTTATGTTACTGAGGCTTAGCTGGTATACAATTTTCAAGACACAGCTCTCTGTATTCTTTCCTTTCCTACCCCCAAGTGGAATAAGTCTCTCCCTGAGGTGTACTGCTTGGAGTTGGGGAAAGTGTGATGCACACGAGTATTCCCATGGTCACTGAAGCTGGTATCACACTGGGTTGCACCCCAAGCTTCCTGCCTCTAAGACCACTACAGCAACAGGGCTTGCCCAAGGACAGCAGTCCTTGTTTCCTGACTTTCATTTAAATTTATCTGGGGGCTCAGACAACTTTAGTCAGCCAGTGGTGAGGCTGGCCAGGACATGGGTTTCTTCCACTGGAGTGAAGAATTCCCCTTGGGTCCAAGGCTGGTGTAAACATTCCCTTTGTGGACACTAGCAGAATTCTGCCCTATGTTATGTTTTGCTGTGACAGGTCAGCACTCACTTTGCTCTCCCTTCCCTAAGCACATAGATTATCTCTCTGGGCTGCACGGCCTGCAGTTGGGGAAGGGACGGTGTAGATGATGTGAGGCTATCTTTCCTAGCCACTCAATATCTCTTTCCTTGTTATTATGTTAAAACTAGGTACTATGGTTGCTCCTCTGTATTTTTATTCCTATGAAGGTGCTTTAGTTAGTTGCGTAATTTGGTATCCTTGCAGGGGGTCATTTGCTGGAGAGTTCTATTTGGCCATCTTCCTCTACCTCCATAATCTTTAACCTTAATCTTAATACAAGGTCCCTTTTGTCATGTAAGGTGATATTCATAGGTTCTGGGGATTGGGATGAAATGTTTTTTTCGGAGCCAATATTCTGCCTACCACAGTCACGAAAGCAAAATGGTAAATGGTGTGTTTGACTGGAAATTACTTATATGGAAACAGGGGTAGAAGCTAAGATTGCACAAATCCAACCACATTTCTTATACTTATTCCATTCTTGGGCCAATTTTATGACTGGGATTTTTAGACCTATGCTTTCTTTGACTAAACATAAACATCTTAGAATTCCTTAGAGATTCTGAAACTTTTTCTTCATATAATTATTAATTAAGAAATGTATACCAAGTTTTACTCTTTAGTGTTTGTATTACAAAACAATATTTTTAAATAATATAAAATGTATGCTGATACGTCTACATATTCCCTCTCCAATCCCAGTTGGCCTGCATCCTGGGGAAGCTAAATTATAGACCTCCTTGTGTCTTTTTAACTCCCTACTCCTGAAAGTCTCCCCACCACCATGAAGTAGAGTTCTTTCTGTGAAACACTTCATCTGTGCTAACATCACATTTCAGCCCTTTTGTTGACACTGTTTGTTAACCCAGAAAGCTAAGTTGGCTTTGAATCCTTTATCATCTTCAGGACATTACATAAATTGCATTGATTTGTGGGAGCCTATTGCTCATTTTTATATGACACAATCATATTTACAAATATAGTAAAAATAACTATAATTGTACAATGTCAGTTTCTTATTAACCAATTTTATTATTGTAAAATGTCATGTCCTTGACTAATCTCACAGTCAAATTTTGTTTTGTTCTTTTTGGACTGAGTTTTCTCTACTCAAGTTTGAGTCAAGAGTGTTATTAGAAAAATATGGAGGATCATCCTTATTCTGAGGGGAAAAAAAAGTCACCCAACAAAGGCTCTTTGAATCTCTGAGTAAGGGTGAAGATTGAAGGAGAAATACTCTTTGTCTTAAAGACTATCTTCATTCTTTATTAAGAAAAATCAGTTTTAATTTACTCTGAAAAATGTAAGAACAAGAGAATTCATTTGCAGAGATGAAAATCTGAAAGCATAAAAGAATGATAATTTGCTGTAGCTAAAAATATATCCCATCCTGATGCATTTCCATCACATGGGTTGTTAACAGTGTGTCCAGGCTTCATCTGCAAAGAAAGATACCTCATCAGAGTCTGCAGTCAAGAATCAGATACAGTTAGTTTTAATGAGCTCTCCTTGTAAGTCAAATACATTTTAATGATTTCACTGTTAGACTTTTCCACAGAGACAGGTGGAGACATAATATTCTATTTTTGTTATAGTTGTTTATAACAAGCCTACTATGTATCTATGTATACTATACAGTCACAGTCCCTGTATTCAGAGGACTTAGGTCAAGTAGGAGAGGGAAACATGAAACAAATAATTAAAAACACAGTTCTTTCATTACAGTTTAGATAAATGACAAAATCCAAAAGTGTGATGTGCCGTGAAATTTACAAAAGGGATAACTAAATTAGTTTGAAGTGTCAGAAAAACTTTTCTGTCAAAAATAAAATCAGATACAATTAGAAAAATTTAAGCATTTTATTGTCATACAATAAAATAAAATATGGATCACTATCTGGGCATGTTAGTTTGTTTTGCATTGCTATAAAGAAATACCTGATGCTGGGTATTTATGAAGAAAAGAGGTTTATTTGGCTCATAGTTCTATAGGCTGTACAAGCGTGGCACCAGCATCTACTTCTGGTAAGGCCTCAGGAAGCTTCCAATTGTGGCAGAAGGCAAAGGGGTAGCCAGTGTATCACATGACAAGAGGGGAAGCAGGAGACGAGGGAGGTCCCAGACTCTAATTTTGAACAGCCAGATCTCATAGTAACTTATTTCCATGGGGAGGGTACTGAGCCATTCATAGGGATCCACCCCATGACCCAAACACTTTCTACCAGGCTCCACTTCCAACACTGGGGGTCACATTTCAACATGAGATTTGGAGGGAACAAATATCAACTTGGAGAGATAGCAATCATGCAGAAAGAAAATCAGGAGCCTGATCTTTTTTATGGGTATGCCATTAGATGAAAGAAATTCCATTTCCATACCATACAAAAATAATAGACTACTCCAAAAGCAAGAGTGTATATATATTTACAGTTTATCTTTACTTAATTCACAGGCTTGAGTGAGGGCAAGTAATTCCACAGGTTGGGCTGAACTAAATTTAGGAAGTACTCCTCTTTCTTTTTTTTGAAACGAAGTCTGGTTCTGTCGCTCAGAATGGAGTGCAGTGGCATGATCTCGGCTCACTGTAACCGCTGCCTCCCAGGTTCAAGCGATTCTCTTGCCTTAGCCTCTGGAGCAGCTGGGATTACAGGTGCCTGCCATGATGCCTGGCCTGGCTAATTTTTGTATTTTTTGTAGAGGTGGGGTTTCACCATGTTGGCCACCCTGTTCTCAAACTCCTGACCTCAGGTGATCCACCTGCCTCAGTCTCCCAAAGTGCTGGGTTTACAGGTGTGAGCCACCACACCTGGCCATACTCCTTTTTCTAATAATTCATGTCAGATTGTAACAGCATATCCAATTTAGTACTTTCCTTTACAGTTTATAGCATAGTAGCCATCAACATAGATGATCAACTCTAGATTATTCAATAGTGGGTCTTGTAAATCTAGTTCCGTAGTAAAATTTTGGGAAACCAGTTCAACACAATAGTGAATCTCTTGTTTGTCAGGCACAGGTAATAGGGTGGGAGGGTTCAGAGAGTTGCATCAAATAATATGTAGGTTTGAAGGAGCTAGAAGCAGAATCTTATAAGATATTAGAGTGCTAGCTGAAAAATGATGAGAATATTTAGTATTTAATAAACATTTTATAGCATGAGGAACTTGCAGACATAGTAATTTTCTTGAACAATTCTGAAGAGGATTCTGTAATATTAGTGGCTTTAGCTATTGCTATTCAACAATTTTGATATGCTTGAGCTACTGGGTCTAACTGTAGGCTGTAATAAGCCAAAGGTCTGCTTTTTTCTCCGTGTTCCTCAGCAAGGACACTTAAAGCCTGATTGTTTTATTCAAGGACAAACAATGTGAAGGGTTTCGAGTTACTGGGAAGTCCTAATGTGGGAGAATTTTGTAAAACTTATTTAAGTTTGGTAAAACCTTTCAATGTTTTGTTTCACAAAGAAGTGATTTCTGAGTGCTCTTTTTGGTCAGCTCATAGGGTGAAGACAAGAAAGAAAAATTGGGAACCCACGACTTGCAATATGTTGCAAGTTCAAAGAGAACTCTGAGTTTCTTTTCAGTCACTGGTTTAGGATAATTTTGGATAGTTTTAAAAATTATTTCTGGAGATAGAAAAATTCCTTTTGCAGATAAATCATGACCAAGTAAAAGTACTACTCCTTGTAAGAGTTGGAATTTATCTTGAAAGGCTTTATAACACTTAGGCACTAATTGTTGCAGCCAATACAATCGGCTCTTGGTATCCTTGGGTTCCACAGATCAAAAATATTAGGAAAAAAATTTGCGTCTCTAGTAAACATGTACAAACATTTTAATTGTCATTATTCTCTAAATAATACAATATAAGAGCTATTTACATAGCATTTACATTGTATTAGGTATTATAAGTAATCTATAGATGATTTGAAGAACATAGGAGAATGTGCATAAATTATATGGAAATACTATGCCATTTAATGTAAGAGACTTAAGCATCCTCTGATTTTGGTGCCAGAGGGAGGTCTTGGAACCAATTTCTCAGGAATACTGAGGACAACTGTATATTAAATGAATTTCTGAGTCCTCTTTGAATGAAGAACAAAGAAGCAAATCATCTACATATTAAACCAAGTTGGAATTTCTGGGAAATTGCAGGATTGGTTTTTAAATCCTGATGTAAAACTGGTAAGAAGTATGAAGAAGCCTTGGTAAATCACTGAGGCATTACTGTCCAAGTATATTGTTGATTTTTCCAGTACGATAAAGGTAAACAAATACTAATTGTTTTTGTCTACTCTATTTCTGTGAACCATTTGAATT
This sequence comes from Cacajao melanocephalus, assembly GCA_963573385.1. Taxonomy (NCBI): domain Eukaryota; kingdom Metazoa; phylum Chordata; class Mammalia; order Primates; family Pitheciidae; genus Cacajao; species Cacajao melanocephalus. The sequence goes on from CAUYLG010039520.1 coordinate 10,214, forward strand.
CAGTGAGTACATTTTCCAGTAGGGAGTTTGGGTTAGATACTACAGGAAATCTTGGAATAACAATTTTATTTATATCTCTAAGATCTTGTACAAGTCTTCATTCTTATCTGTGCAATTTTTTGACGGGTAAGATGGGAGTAGTGGAAGGGTTCATACAGGGAATAATAAAACCTGTTTTATTAAGTCTTCTATTGTAGAAGTAAGCCCTTGTATGGCTTTAGGTTTTAAACAGAATTCAGGCAATTTAGGAAGCAATTTTGGAGGATTAATCTGAATTTTAATAGGTTTAGCACTTTTGATTTTTCTCACATCTGTAGAAGAGATCCATAAAGTGGCAGGAATTTCAGAGACATCTATACTATCTATATTTTAGTGAAAGTTAGTAGTTTTCTCAGCACAGTTTGGGTTTAGAGAACAGGTAATGTTTCAGTGTCTAATAAATCTTGAATTTCTGACGTCGTTTCTCCTGGGGAAAACTTAATTTGACCTCTCAGTTTAGAAAGCAGTCTCTACCTAGGGCAGTATTACCTAATTGAAAAGCTTAATTTTCAGAAAAAGGGCAGAGGGTGATGGTTATAAGTTCCAATAAAAAAACCTTTGAATTTGAGAGAGTTTCCACCATTGAGGTTTTTTTTTTTAAATTATTATTATTCTGAAGAAGTTCTTGATTTATCATGGTGGAGTTTAAAGTAGAGAGAGTTGCTTCAGCATCTACTCACACAGAACAAATTTCTCTATTTTTGAAGTTTCGTTTCCCTTTGTTGATTTGAAGAAATTATTGGAAATGGTTTACCTTGCAATTCCTTGGAGCCCCATTAGTATTGATAGTTACCATAGGAGTCAGAAAGTTTAGAATCACCCTTTTGTACCCAGTCTGATAGTCTAGACTGCTGTGTTAGGGGTGAAACCCAGTCTCCACTTCCTGGCCAGGAAGGTCTCCATCTCTTGACCTCATGATCCACCTACCTCGGCCTCCCAAAGTGCTGAGATTACAGATGTAAAGCCCCCACACCCGCCCCCAATCCATTTCTTGAAGATATTTTTGAACATCTCTAGATCTGACTACCATGTAAACAAATTGATATAAAACAGGGAGTCCTGGATCATAAGCACCCAAAGGAATTTTAAATTATTCTTTAAATTTAGCTTAGTGTCTTATAGGGTCTGTAAAATTATATGGCTTGGAGTTAGGCTAGAGATAAAGGTTTGAATTCTGCTGATGTTGGTACCCAAGGTTCATTAGAAAGTCCTATTTTAAAGGGCATTTTATGCTGAAGGGGTTTGGAGGAAACAGCAAAGGATCAACTGAGTTTAGTAGATTCAGAATAATTAGGCAATAGATGATGTAGAGAAGCAGAGAGATTTAACAGGTGGTTCTGTTTGATCAGTAGCGTCACTCTGAATTTTGGTCTTTACTTTTTCATTAGCATGCTGTAAGAATTTTTAGAGAGGTGATTCTAAAGTCATTTTGTCTTTCAGAAACATCTTTATACCAATCACCGTTGTTTTTAGGAGGTTTCATATTCTCCTTTTTAACATGCCGCTAAGATAAGCTTATTTTATCTAAGTTAAATGTTCTCCAAGTGGCTATGGCAATTCTAAATTACTCTCAGTAGAGTTCACCCATTTTTCTGAAAAAGCACAAAATCTCAGCCTATAATTGTTAAAAATGTAAGTAGCTGGAAGATTTCCAGGTGCTGTGGACTGAGAGGAACTCATCCTAGCCTTTGCAAGCTTTAAGATGTCAAATGAACCCTGAGGGTCTAGCCAAAGGAACTAATATTTCAGGACCCAGGGAAACACAAATCCTTGACTTCACTTTTTGAAAAGAAGAAAGTAACTTACTCAAGTTCAGACAAACCACCAGAAACAAACAAAATAACCCTTTTATGTACAACAGAGAGCTCAAATGCAAAAAGAGTGGTAGTATTTTTCTTTAGCGAAGAGACTGGTGGCATTTTGCCCCTGCTCTAGAGATCTGTGGAACTTTGAACTTGAGAGAGATGATTTAGGGTATCTGGCAGAAGAAATTTCTAAGCAGCAAAGCATTCAAGATGTGACCTGAATTATTCTGAATGTATTCAGTTTTATGTGCTCACAAAGAGATGATTTGAAATGGAAACATATTTAAACGAAGCAGAGCATAAAGGTTTGGAACATTTCCAGCCTGACCATGTGGTAGAAAAGAAAAACCCGTTTTCTGGGAGAAACTCAAGCTGGCTGCAGAAATTTGTATTAAGAAACAAGGAGCTTAATGTTGATAGCCAAAACAATGGGGAAAATGTCTCCAGGGCATGTTAGAGATCTTTGCAACAGTTCCTCCTATCACAGACTGAGAGGCCTAGGAGGGAAAAATGGTTTTGTGGGCAATACCTAGGACTCAGCTTCTCTATGCAACCTTGGGACTTGGGTTCCTGTGTCCCAGTGGCTCCAGCTCCAGCTGTGGCTAAAGAGGCCAAGGTACAGCTCATCCATTGCTTCAGAGGATGCAAGCCCCAAGCCTTGACAGCTACCATGTGGTATTGGGCCTGTGGGTATGCAGGAAATAAGAGTTGAGTTTTGGGAGTCTCTGCCTAGATTTCAGAGGATGTATGGAAATGCCTGGATATCCAGGCAGATGTCTGCTGCAGGGGTAGAGTCCTCATGTAGAACCTCTGTTAGGGCAATGTGGAAGGGAAATGTGGAGTTGGAGGCCCCACACAGAGTTCCCACTGAGGCATTGCCTAGTGGAGCTGTGAGAAGAAGACCACTGTCCTCCAGAACCCAGAAAGATAAATGGGAGGTGACTGGATTATGGGGGAGGTTTCACCCACACTGTTCTCATGATAGTGATGGAGTTTTCATGAGAGCTGATGGTTTTAAAGTGTCGCGCTTCCTGGCTCTTTCTCTCTCTCTCACCTGCCATCATGTAAGATGATAAGACATGCCTTGCTTCCCTCTTCACCTTCTGCCATGCTTGTAACTTCCATGAGGCCTCCCCAGTCATGCAGAACTGTGAGTCAATTAAACCTCTTTTGTTTATATTTTACCAAGTCTCAGGTAGTAGCTTTATAGCACTGTGAGAATGAACTAACACACCATTCTTACTACTTTTACTGCTTCCATTCTAGACCAAGCCACTCTCATTTACCACCTGAATTATTAAAAAAGCCTTTTAGCTGGGTTTCCTGCTGTTTCCCTTGACCGTTTTACAATCCATTATCAATGTAGCAGATAAAATGCTTCTTTTAACCTACAAGTTAGATCATGTCATGCCTTAGCTTAAAATTCACTAATGGAATTTCATCTTACTTTAAAAGCTAAATTCCTCTTAGGACCTGCATGACACAATGTGATGTGGCTACTATTAATCTTGCTGATCTCATCTCTTATTATTCTCCTCTGTTTCTCTGCTCCGCACTGGCTACCATGCTGATTGTCTTTGAGACACACTCTCACCACGCCATTGATGTGTACAAGTTAGTACTTTCATTAGTATCTGTGTATCTTTTCTGTGTTTCTTTTACAAATATGAGCTTATATAATTCTTATTTTCTTCTCTTTCTCACACAAAAATATATACCATATAGACTTCTCTGCACCTTGCTCTTAATTAGTCTGGTAGATCTTTTCATATCAGTATACAAAGAACTTCTTTCTTTCACAGCTGCCTGGTATTTCATTGAACAAGTAAAAGTAGTATAATTTATTTTATTAGTACCCTGTTGGTGAACTCTTGAACTGTTTTCTAACATGTTTTAATACAAACATTGATGTAATAAATAACTTTGTATGGATATCTTTTAATATGTGTGCAGTTATACCTGTAAGATAGTTACAGGAATTATTTGGTCAAAGGGTAAATGCATTTGTAATTTAGATAAATATTGCCAAATTGTTCTTCTCATCTGCAATGTGTGAAGCAATCTATGTTTTTCCACATACATCAACAATAAAGCGTACAGTCACTCTTGAATTGTGTCTACCTAAATTATAAAATATGAATTCACAATGTAAATTTAATTGTATTTCCACTATTATATAAGTGATAATTAATACACTATGCTTAGGTGATTAGGGGCCATATTTTTCTCAATGTCTATGCCTTTTACCCATTTTAACTTCAGGATTAGTGTTCAATTCCTTTCAATTTTTAGGAACTCTTTATATCAAGGTGTCTGTGATATGGTCTGAAACTATATTTTCCTGAATTTGTCATTTGTTTTTGTCTAACAGAAATTTTTTTTGTCTTGTGCAGTTGAATTTATGAATTGTACATGGTGCTGTCTTATATTAATGCTGTCCAAAATAAATGTAATGCAAGTCACAAATGTTTTAAATATTTAAAATATTTAAAACACCAGCTTTAAAAAGTAAAAAGAAACAGGAAAAATTAATCATTATAAGTTCTTCAGGAAAGAGTTATATGAACAATAAATGCTGAGTTTTGATAATTTAAAACTATTTGCTTATAGCCTTTATGGCTGAAGGAAAACTTGGCTGGATATACAATTTTGGTGTATAGTATGTTTCTTTTGAGAGTCTTATAGGTTGTATTACTCAGTATTCTGGTAATGGATGAGAGGTATAATGCCAAATGGATTTATGTTTCTCATAAGTGACTTGACTTTTGTTTTTCTTTGCCTGACTCCTAAAGCATTCTTTTTCAATTTTATTTTAAATCTTTAAAGGGTAATAATTTCATTGGGATATCTTAGTGTTGACTACTCTGGATCAGTTTTCCCTTATATACAATTGTGATGGTTAATACTGAGTATCAACTTGCTTGGATTGAAGGGTACAAAGTATTGACCCTGGATATGTCTGTGAGGGTATTGCCAAAGGAGATTAACATTTGAGTCAGTGGGCTGGAAAGGCAGATACACTCTTAATCTGGGTGGGCACAGTCTAATCAGCTGCCAGCATGGCTAGAATATAAGCAGGCAGAAAAATGTGAACAGATGGACTGACCTAGCCTCCCAGCCTACATCTTTCTCTTGTGCTGGATGCTTCCTGGCCTCAAACATCAGACTCCAAGTTCTTCAGTTTTGGAACTCAGACTGGCTCTCCTTGTTCCTCAGCCTGCAGATGACCTATTGTGGAACCTTGTGATCATTTGAGTTAATACTTAATAAGCTCCCCTATCTATATCTATATCTAGCTATCTATATCATCTATATATATCTCTATCTTTTGTCTACTTCTGTCTCTGTGTTTATCTCTATCTCTCATCTCCATCTATCTCCATTTCTGTCTCTATCATCTCTATCTCTATTTCTCTAATCTATCTCATCTTTCCATTAGTTCTGTCCTTTTAGAGAACCCTGACTAATAAAAATTTTGGTACCAGGAATGGGGTTCTAGAGAAACAGAATATTAAGGATGGAGTTCTTTCATTGGTTTTGGGGTTTCTGGAGTTGGCTACTTAGTATGATTAGACCCCAAAATTTTTAGGACTCTGCTAATAGTGTGGAGAACACTGATAGTCCTTGGCACGAATTGTTTAGAGAGTTATGCAAAATAAATGCATTTGACACTCCTGATTCATCACTTATAAGAGGCAAGGAGTTTAGTGACTCTAGTCGTAATACCTTTGACCATATGTGAAAAACCAAGGAACATAATGAAGCTGGTTGGTTGCTTCTAAGTTCAGTGGACAAAGTGGTGAAGGAAAATGATGAACTCAAGGATTCTATCTCCCAGTTTCAGAAGCAGATACTGAGCCTCAAATCTGCTAAGATTGCCCTGAATGAGAGTCTTATTTCCTATAGAGAAAGAACTAAAATTGTGGAAAAACAGACACAAGCTCTTATCCTGTGAGTGGCTGATCTGCAATAAAAGGAGCATGCACAGCCTCACCAGGTGTCTATTGTTAAAATAAGGGCATTGATTGGAAAAGAATGGGATCCTGCAAGGTGGAATGGGAACATGTGGGAGGACCCTGATGAAGCCAGGGACACAGTTTGTAAACTCTGATCAGCCTTTTTTGCCAGAAGATACAGCTTCCCCATCCCTGGAGGGGGCAACATCCCCTTCCTGACCCATGCTGCCATCATTCTTTCCACCTTTGCCTGAGGAGATAAACCCTGTACTGCCTGAGGCAACAGTGATGGCCTCCCCTGGGGCTGTTGCCAGGCAAGATAATGTTGATTCTCTTCAGGAGTCACCCCCAACACCCTCTATTTGCTTTTAGATCTATAACTAGGCTAAAGTGCTGGTGGGCCCCTAGTGGTGAGATTGAGAGTGTAACCCATTAGGAGTCGTGCTACCCTTGAAAAGAACTGCTTGAGTTTTCTAATTTATATAAACAGAAATCTGGAAAACAGGCATGGGAATGGATATTAAGGATGTGGGATAATGGTGGAAGAAGCATATGGTTGGTTCAGGCTTAGTGTACCCAAATCAATAAATTAATGATTGGTAGAATAAACATAGAGTTGCATCAGGCTCTATGTTTCTTCCACCAATAATGTATTCCACCAATAATGGTGGAAGAAACATGGAGTTGGATCAGGCTGAATTTATTGATTTGGGTCCACTAAGTAGGGACTCTGCTTAGCTGACCCAAATCAATAATTATGCTGACATTATGCTGATTGGATCTAACATTTAATGTTGCAGCTCAGGGAGCTAAAAAAGGTTCTAATAGTTTATTTGCTTGATTAGCAGAAATATGGATTAAAAGATGGCCCACTGTGAGTGAGCTGGAAATGCCTGATCTCCCTTGGTTTAATGTAGAGAAAGGGATCCAAAGGCTTTAGGATATTGGGATGGTGGAGTGGATTAGTCACTTTAGACATACTCATCCCAGCGGGGAGTGTACAAAAAATATACCCTTGACTAATGCCTTGCAAAATAGATTTGTGAGGGCAGCACTTGCATCTTTGAAGAGCCCTATAATTGCTCTTCTCTGAATGTCAGCTCTAACAGTGGAACTGCAGTCACTTGGCTACAAAATTTAAATACAATAATTGAATCCCAAGATGGCAGGGCTCAAGTGGTGGCACTCAACCCTCAAAGGCAAGGTGGGTGTAGCTACTGTAATGGATAGCAGAGGCAAAGTGGCAATCAGAATAGCTCTGGCATTGGCTAATTAATCACAGTGTTTCTAGAAGTGAAACTGTTAGGAAACCTACTGCATTTCTACTCAGTTTATACATGCAGAAAACTTCTAGGTTGAATGGACAAAGACTACTTTGAATGATAAAAACAGAGAATCATGGATCCTCAATCAATTTCTAGACTTGAGCCAGTTTATAGACCCAAAACCGCTTGATTGAAGGGGAGGCCATGTCCCCTTGAGGAAGGACCCCATGACATTACCAACAATTTATGCAGTGAAAGTTTCTCCCATCCTTTCCCAAGGAGACCGCCAGCCTTTTACCAGGGTAACTGCATTGGAGAAAGGGAAATAGTCAGGGACTACTGGACACTAGCTCTGAGCTGACATTGATTCCAGGGGACCCTAAACATCATTGTGGCCCTTCAGTTAAAGTAGGTACTTATGGAGGTCAGGTAATTAATGGAGTTGTAGCTCAGGTCTGACTTACAGTGGGCACAGTGGGTCCCCAGACTCATCCTGTGGTCATTTTTCCACTGCCAGAATGCATAATTGGCATAGACATACGTAGCAGCTGGCAGGATGCCCGCATTGGCTTGTTCGCTAGTAGGGTGAGGGTTACTATGGTGGGAAGGGCCAAATGGAAGCCATTAGGGCTGCCTCTACCTAGAAAAAATAGTAAATCAAAACAATATTGCATCCCTGGAGGGACTGCAGAGATTAGTGTCACCATCAAGGACTTGAAGGATGCAGGGGTGGTGATTTCCCCACATTCCCATTCAACTCTCCCATTTGGCCTGTGCAGAAGACAGATGGCTCTTAAAGAATGACAGTAGATTATTGTAAGCTTAACCAAGTGGTGACTGCAACTGCAGCTGCTGTACCAGATGTGTTTTCATTGCTTGAGCAGATCAACACATCTCCTGGTACCTGGTATGCAGCCATTGGCTTGGCAAATGCCTTTTTCTCCATTTCTGTTCATAAGGCCCACCAGAAGCAATTTGCCTTCAGCTGGCAAGGCCAACTATATATCTCTACTGTCTTACTTAAGAGGTTTATCAACTCTTTGGGTTTGTGTCATGATCTTATTCAGAGAGATCTTGATCACTTTTTGTTTCTGCAAGATATCACACTGGTTCATTACATTGATGACATTATGCTGATTGGATCTAGTGAGCAATAAGTAGCAAACACACTGGACTTATTGATGATACATTTGTGTGCCAGAGGATGGAAAATAAATCTGACTAAAATTCAGAGATTTTCTACCTCAGTGAAGTTTCTAGAGGTCCAGTGGTGTGGGGCCTGTCAAGATACTCCTTCTAAGGTGAAGGATAGGTTGCTGCATTTGGCCCCTCCTACAATACCTAGTGGGCCTATTTGGATTTTGGAGGCAACATATTCCTTATTTGGGTATGTTACTCTGGCCCATTTATCTGCTACTGGCCAACAAAATGCTTTGGCTGGCACCACCCATTGGAGTATTGTGACCAGCTGTCAGGGAGCACCATAGCCCCTCTAGCACAGCAGGTTTCTAACCTTGAGGGGCCAGAGAACAAAGTGATGAGCTGGTACCAGTCCCCTGAGTTAGAGCATGCAGTCCAGGAGTCCTGAACTGAGCCTTGTCCCCCGCTTAAAATCTTCCAGAAGTGAAGCCATTTGACTGAACCCAACTTATACACAATCAAACCCCCAAAATTATCAAATAGAATAATAGGAAAATAAAAACCATTCAAAGTATAGCAACTTTAAAGATCAAAGGAACATTAGCCCACAGAGATGAGAAAGAACCAGTGCAAGAATTCTGGCAACTCAAAAAGCCAGAGTGCATTTTTTCCTCCAAAAGATTGCACTAGCTCTCCAGTAAGGGTTCTTATCCAGACTGAGATGTCTGAAATAACAATAGAATTCAAAATATGAATAAGAATGAAGATCATTGAGATGGAAGGGTACATTGCAACCCAATCCATGGAAGCTAAGAATCACAATAAAATGATACAGTAGCTGACAGACGAGGTAGCCAGTATAGAAAAGAACATAACCAACCTGATAAAACTGAAAAATACACTACAAGAATTTCATAAGGCAATTGCAAGTATTAATAGCAGAATAGATGAAGTGGAGAAAAGAATCTCAGAGCTTGAAGACTGCCTTTCTGAAATAAGACAAGTAAACAAGAATAGAAAAAAACAATAAAAAGGAATGAATGAAACCTCCAAGAAATATAGGATTATGTAAAGAGACCAAATCTATGACTCATTGGTGTCCCTGAAAGAGATGGGAAGAATAGAAACAACTTGAAAATATAGTTCAGGATATCATCTATGAGAACTTCTGCAACCTAGTTGAAGGGGCCAATATTCAAATTCAGGAAATACAGAGAACCTTGGTAAGATACTATACAAGATGATTATCTCCAAGTCACATAATTATCTGATACTTGAATGTCAAAATAAAAGATAAAATGTTAATGGCAGCTAGAGAGAAAGGTAAGATCACCTAAAAAGGGAAGCCCATTTGAGTAATAGCAGACCTCTTGGCAGAAAACCTACAAGCCATAAGAAATTGGGGGCTAGACACCAAGCTAGCTGCAGGAGATTTTTTTCATACCCCAGTAGTGCTTGGAATGCCAGCAAGACAGAACCGTTAACTCCTCTGGAAAGTGGGCAGAAGCAAGGGAGCCAAGTGGTCTAGCTCAGCAGATTCTACCTCTATGGAGCCCAGTAAGCTAAGATCCACTGGCTTGAAATTCTCACTGCTAGCACAGCAGTCTGCAGTAGACCTGGGATGCTCAAGCTTGGTGGTGGAGAGCTGTCTGCCATTACTGAGGCTTGAGTAGGCGGTTTTCCCCTCACAGTATAAACAAAGCTGGCAGGAAGTTTGAACTGGGTGGAGAATACCACAACTTGGCAAAGCTGCTGTAGCCAGATTGCCTCTCTAAATTCCTCCTCTCTGGGCAGGGCATCTCTGAAAGAAAAGCAGCAGCCCCATTAGGGGCTTATAGATAAGACTTCCATCTCCTTTGCGCACAGCACCTGGGGGAAAGGGCGGCTGTGAGCACAGTTTCAGCAGACTTAAATGTTCCTGCCTGCTGGCTCTGAAGAGAACAGCAGATCTCCCAGCACAATGCTTGAGTTCGGCTAAGGGACAGATTGCCTCCTCAAGTGGGTCACTGACTGGCAAACTGAATAAAGAGTCAAGACCCATTGGTGTGCTGTACTCAGGAGACCCATCTCACTTGCAAAGACAAACATAGACTCAAAATAAAGGGATGAAAGAATATTTACCAAACAAATTGGGCAGGGGGAAGAGGTTGCAATCCTAGTCTCTGATAAAACAGACTTTAAACCAACAAAGATCAAAAAAGACGAAGAGCATTACATAATGGTAAAGGGCTCAATGCAACAAGAAAAGCTAACTATCTTAAATATATATGGACCCAATACAGAATTACCCAGATTTATAAAGCAAGTTCTTAGAGACTCACAAAAATACTTGGACTCCCATGGAATAATAGTGGGAGACTTTAACACCCCACTGTCAATATCAGACAGATTGATGAGACAGAAAATTAATAAGGATATTCTGGACTTGAACTGAACTCTGGACCAAGCAGACCAAATACACATCACAAAACTCTCCACCACAAATCAATAGAAGATACATTCTTCTCAGCTTCACATCATACTTATTCTAAAATTGACCATATAATTGGAAATGAAACACTTCTCAGCAAATGCAAAAAAATGGAAATCAGAACAGTCTCTCAGACCACAGTGCAATCAAATTAGAACTCAGGACTAAAAAACTCACTCAACACCACACAACTACATGGAAACTGAATAATCTGCTCCTGAATGACTACTGGGCAAATAACAAAATTAAAGCAGAAATAAAGAAGTTCTTTGAACAATGAGAACAAGGACACGACATACCAGAATATCTGGGACACACCTAAAGCAGCGTTTAAAGGGAAATTTATAGCACTAAATGCCCATAGAAGACAGCAAGAAAGATATAAAATTGATACCCTAACATCACAATTAAAAGAACTAAAGAAGCAAGAGAAAGCAAATTCAAGAGCTAGCAGAAAACAAAAAATAACTAAGATCAGAGCAGAACTGAAGGAGACAGAGACATGAAAAACCCTTCAAAAAGTCAATGAATCCAGGAGCTGGTTTTTTGAAAAGATTAACAAAATAGATAGACCACTAGCCAGACTAATAAAGAAGAAAAGAGAAGAATCAAATAGACATAATAAAAAATGATAAAAGAGATATCAACACTGATTCCACAGAAATACAAACTACCATCAAAGAATACTATAAATATCTCTATGCAAGTAAACGAGAAAATCTAGAAGAAATGGATAAATTCCTGGACACATATACCCTCCCAAGACTAAAGCAGGAAGAAGTTGAATTCCTGAATAGGCCAATAACAAGTTCCGAAATCGAGGCAGTTATTAATAGCCTACCAACCAAAAAAAGCCCAACCAGATGGATTCATATCCAAATTCTGCCAGAGGTACAAAGAGGAAGAGGAGCTGGTACCATTCCTTCTAAAACTATTCCAAACAATAGATAAAGAGGGACAACTCCTCCTTAACTCATTTTATGAGGCCAGCATCATCCTGATACCAAAACCTGGCAGAGTCACACCACCAACAACAAAAATTTCAGGTCAATATCCCTGATGAACATCAATGCAAAAATCCTCAATAAAATACTGGAAAACCAAATCCAGCAGCACATCAAAAAGCTTATCCATTACCATCAAGTCACCTTCATCCCTGGGATGCAAGGCTGGTTCAACGTATGCAAATCAATAAACTTAATCCATCACATAAACAAAACCAATGACAAAAACCACATGGTTATCTCAATAGATACAGAAAAGGCCTTCAATGAAATTCAACACACCTTCATGCTAAAAACTCAATAAACTAGATATTGATAGAGCATATCTCAAAATAATAAGAACTATTTATGACAAGCACACAGCCATTATCATACCAAATGGGCAAAAGCTGGAAGCATTCCCTTTGAAAACCAACATAATACAAAGATGCTCTCTTTCACCACTCCTATTCAACAGAGTATTGGAAGTTCTGGCCAGGGCAATCAAGCAAGAGAAAAAAATAAAGTGTATTCAATTAGGAAAAGATGACATCAAATTGTCTCCGTTTGCAGATGATATGATTGTATATTTAGAAAAACCCATTATCTCAGCCCTAAATCTCCTTAAGCTGATGAGCAACTTCAGCAAAGTCTCAGGATACAAAATCAATGTGCAAAAATCACAAGCATTCCTACACACCAATAATAGACAGAGCCAAATCATGAGTTAACTCCCATTCACAATGACTACAAAGAGAATAAAATACCTAGAAATACAACTTACAAGGGATGTGAAGGACCTCTTCAAGGAAAACTACAAACTGCTGCTCAAGGATATAAGAGAGGACACAAACACATGGAAAAACATTCCATGCTCATGGATAGGAAGAATAAATATGAAAATGGCCATACTGCCCAAAGTAATTTATAGATTCAATGCTATCCCCATCAAGCTACCATTGACTTTCTTCACAGAGTTATAAAAAACTAAATTTCATATGGAACCCAAAACGAGCCCATATAGCCAAGAACAAAGCTGGAGGCATCACACTACCTGACTTCAAACTATACTACAAGACTACAGTAACCAAAACAGCATGGTACTGGTACCAAAACAGATATGTAGACCAATGGAACAGAACAGAGGCCTCAGAAATAATGCCACAGATATACAACCATCTGATCTTTGAAAAACCTGACAAAACAAGCAGTGGGGAAAGGATTCCTTATTTAATAAATGGTGTTGGGAAAACTGGTTAGCCATATGCAGAAAACTGAAACTGGACCCCTTCCTTACACCTTATACAAAAAATAACTCAGGATGGATTAAAGACTTAAATGTAAGATCTAAAACCATAAAAACCCTAGAAAAAAACATAGACAATACCATTTAGGACATAGGCATGGGCAAAAACTTCATTACTCAACCACCAAAAACAATGGCAACAAAAGCCAAAATTGACAAATGGGATTTGATTAAACTAAAGAGCTTCTGCACATCAAAAGAAACTATTATCAGAGTGAACAGGCAAGCTACAGAATGGAAGAAAAATGTTGCAATCTCTCCATCTGACAAAGGGCTAATATCCAGAATCTACAAAGAACTTAAACAAATATATGAGGGAAAAACAACACCATCAAAAAGTGGGTGAAGGATATGAACAGACAATTCTTTAAAGAAGACATTTTTGTGACCAACAAACATATGGAAAAAAGCTCATCATCACTAGTCATTAGAGAAATGCAAATCAAAACCACAATGAGATACCATCTCATGCCAGTTAGAATGGTGATCACTAAAAAGTCAGGAAACAACAGATGCTGGAGAGGATGTGAAGAAATAGAAACACTTTTACACTGTTGCTGGGAGTGTAAATTAGTTCAACCATTGTGGAAGACAGTGTGGGGATTCCTCAAGGATCTAGAACCATAAATATCATTTGACCCAGCAATCCCATTACTGGGTATATACCCAAAGAATTATAAATCATTCTACTATAAAGACACATGCACACATATGTTTATTGCAGCACTATTTACAATAGCAAAGACTTGGAACCAACCCAAATGTCCATGAATGATAAACTATATGAAGAAAATGTGGCACATATACACCATGGAATACTATGCAGGCACAAAAAAGGATGAGTTCATGTCCTTTACAGGGACATGGATAAAGCTGGAAACCATCATTTTCAGCAAACTAACACAGGAGTTTAAAATCAAACACCACATATTCTCAGTCATAAGGGGGAGTTGGACAATGAGAACACATGGACATGGGTTGAGGGGCAGGTAACATCACACACTGGGGCCTGTCAGTGGTTGGAGGCCTAGGGGAGGGATAGCATTAGGAGAAATACCTAACGTAGATGACAAGTTGATGGGTGCAGCAAACCACTATGGTACATGTATACCTATGTAACAAATCTGCACATTCTGCACAGGTATCCCAGAACTCAAATTATATATATATATAAAAGATTGTTTTCTACTTTATGTGTATCACCATAGCAGCTGGTGCAGAGCTCAGGTGTTTAGAATATTACTTATTTGCTAGATAACCATTATTTCTATTATTTCTACACCAGTCTTTTCAAGATGGCTTTAAAATACAAAGAAAGGTCTTTGTCTAATAGCTTTATTGAGGTGTAATTGAAGTACAGTAAAGTGTGCACATTTAAAGTGTACAAGTAGATGCATCTTGACATATTTATACACCAGTGAAACTATCACTGATAGTGAATATTTCCATTTCTCATAAAAGATTCCCTATACCCTTTTCCTTCTTGCTAATCCTTAGGAAACCACTAATCTTCTTTTTTCCAACTATTTGTTAACCTTTTTTTTTTATTTTTTAGAATTTTTTATAAATGGAATCATGTAGTACTTTTAAAAATAATCTGGCTTCCCACACTCAGCATAATTATTTTGAAATTCATCTATGTTGTTGCATGTATACCCTTTTTCTCTTTCTTTTTCATGTTAACATTCTATTGTATGGATATACCACAGTTTATTTCACCATTTACCTGTTGATAAACATTTGAGTTGTTTTCAGTTTCAGTATTTACAAATAAAGATGTTATAAAAATTAAAAAAAAAGAAAATTGCTTGAAATCATACAATTACATGGAAATTAAATAACCTGCTTTTGAATGACTTTTGGGCAAACAATGAAATTACAGCAGAAATCAAAACTTTCTTTGAAACTAATGAGAACAAAGATAACATACCAGAACCTGTGCAACACAGCTAAGGCAGTGTTAAGAGGGAAACTTATAGCACTAAACATTCACATCGACTAGTTAGATCTCAATTTAACAACCTAACATCAAAACTAAAAGAACTACAGAACCAAGTGCAAATCAATCCCAATGCTAACAGAAAACAAGAAATAACCAGTCAGTAATGAATGGAAGGAAATTGAGACAAGAAAAAAACAATCAAAAGATCAACAAATATAGGAGCTGTTTTTTTGAAAAAAATTAATAAAATAGATTGACAGCTAGCTAGACTAATAAAGAAGAAAAGAGAGAGGATCCAAATAAACACAATTAGAAATGACAAAGAGGATATTACCAGTAACTCTACAGAAATACAAATAACCATTGACGAATATTATGAACACATCTATGCACATAAACTAGAAAATCTAGAAGAAATGGATACATTTCTGGACCCATATACCCTCCCAAGACCGAACCAAGAAGAAATGGAATCCCTGAACCTACCAGTAATGAGCTCCAAAACTGAATTAGTAATAAATATCCTACTAACCAAAAAATGACCAGGATCAGATAGATTCATAGATAAATTCTAGATATACAATGAAGAGCTAGCACTATTCCTGCTGAAACTATTCCAAAAAAAAATTGAGGAAGAGGGACTCCTCCCCAGTGTATTCTATGAGGCCAGCATCATCCTGATAACAAACGCTGGCAGAGACATAACAACAACAAATAAAACTTTAGGCAAATATTCTTGATGAACATTGATGCAAAAATCCTCAACAAAATACTGGTAAACTGAATCCAGCACATTAAAAATCTTATCCATCACAATCAAGTAGGCTTTATCCCTGGGATGCAAGTTTGGTTCAACACAAATAAATCAATAAATATGATTGATCACAGAAACAGAATTAAAGACAAAAACCAGATATTATCTCAAATAGATTCAGAAAAGCCTTTTGATAAAAATTACTGGTTGGTTATATGCCTAGCTGAATATAAATCATTGTATCATAAAGACAAATGCGCACAAATATTCACTGCAGTACCATTCACAATAGCAAAGACATGAAATCAACCTAAATGCCCATCAATGACAGACTGGATAAATAAATTGTGGCACATATACACTGTGAAATACTTTGCATCCATAAAAAATGAGATCATGTGTTTTGCCGGGACATGGATGGAGCTGGAGGTCATTATCCTTACTGAGCTAACACAGAAACAGAAAACCAAATACTATATGTTCTCATTTATAAGT
This sequence comes from Cacajao melanocephalus, assembly GCA_963573385.1. Lineage (NCBI taxonomy): Eukaryota > Metazoa > Chordata > Mammalia > Primates > Pitheciidae > Cacajao > Cacajao melanocephalus. The sequence goes on from CAUYLG010039520.1 coordinate 26,369, forward strand.
GGGAGCAAAATGATAAGAACTTATGAACACAAAAAAGGAAAAAACGGATTCTAGGGTCTACTTCAGGGAGGATGATGGAAGGAGGGAGAGGAACAGAAAAGATAACTATTACATATTGGGTTTAATAGCTGGGTGATGAAATAACCTGTACAACGAACTCCCATGACATGTGTTTACTTATGTAACAAACCTTCACATTTTCCCCTAAACCTAAAATGAAAGCTAAAAAAATTCAACACCCCTTTATGTTAAAAAATCTCAGTAAAATAGGTATTGAAGGAACATACCTCAAAGTAATGAGAGCCACCTATGATAAACTCACAGCCAATATCATACTGAATGGGCAGAAGTTGGAAGCATTCCCCTTGAAAAATGGCACAAGACAAGGATGCCCTCTCTCACCACTCCTACTGAATAGTTATTAAAAATCCTGGTCAGAGCAATCAGGCAAGAGAAAGAGATAAAGGGCAAATTGGAAGAGAGGAAGTCAAACTGTCTGTGTTTGCATATGACATGAAATGAAACTAATTGTCCATCAATGAGAGACTGAATAAAGAAAATGTGGTATATATACACTGGGGAATATTATGTAGTCATAAAAAATTTATTGATTTAGCTAGATAACCCCATAGTCTTGGCCCAAAAATTCCTTCAGATGACTTCAGCAAAGTTTCAGGATATAAAATCAATGCAAAAAATCACTAGCATTCCTATACACCAAGAACAGTCAAGTCAAGAGGCAAATCAGGAATGCAAACCCATTCGCAATTGCCACACAAAAAATTAAATATCTAGGAATACAGCTGAGATAGGTGAAAGATCTCTACAATGAGAATCACAAAACACTGCTTAAATAAATCAGAGAAGACACAAACAAATGGGAACAATCCCATGCTCATGGATAGGAGAAATCAATATCATTAAAATGGCCTTACTTCCCAAGGCAATTTATAGATTCAATGCTCTTCCTATCAATCAAACTACCAATGATATTCTTCACAGAACTAGGAAAAAGTACTTTAAAATGTATATGGAACCAAAAAAAAGAAAAAAGCATGAATAGCTAAAGTAATCCTCAGTAAAAAGAGCAAAGCTGGAGGCATCATGGTACTTGACTTCAAACTAGACCACAGGGCTACAATAACTGAAGCAGCATGGTACTAGCACAAAAACAGACACAGACCAATAGAACAGAGTAAAGAGCCCAGAAATACAGCTGCATATCTACAATCATCTTATCTTTAACCAGGCTGACAAAAACAAGCAATGGGGAAAGGACTTTCTATTCAATAAAAGATACTGGGATGACTGGCTAGCCATACACAGAATATTGAAACTGGACCCCTTCCTTATACCATATATAAAAATAAAATCAAGATGGATTAAATACTTAAATGCAAAAAACTGTAAAAACCCTGGAAGACAATCTAGGCAATACCATACTGTACATAGGAATGGGCAAAGATTTAATGACAAAGACACTGGAAGCAATTGCAACAAAAGCAAAAGCTCACAAATGGGATCTAATTAAAGTAAAGAACTTCTTCACAGCAAAAGAAAATATTAACAATATTAATACAGTGAACAGACAACCTACAGATTGGGAGAAAATATTTGCAAACTATGCATTTGACAAAGGTCTAATATCCAGCATCTACAAGGAACTTAAGTTTACAAGAGAAAAACAACCCAACTGAAAAGTGGGCAAAGGATATGAACAGACACTTCTCTAAAAAAGACATACATGTGGCCAAGAAACATTTTTAAAAAGCTCATCATCACTGGTCATTAGAGAAATGGAAATCAAAACCACAATGAGATACCATCTCATGCCAGTTAGAATGGCGATCACTAAAAAGTCAGGAAACAACAGATGCTGGAGAGGATGTGGAGAAATAGAAACACTTTTTTTTACACTTGCTGGGAGAGTAAATTAGTTCAACCATTGTGGAAGACAGTGCTGTGATTCCTCAAGGATCTGGAACCAGAAATATCATTTGACCCAGCAATACCACTGGGTATATACCCAGAGGATTATAAATCTTTCTACTATAAAGACACATACACATGTATGTTTATTGCAGCACTATTCACAATAGCAAAGACTTGGAACCAACCCAAATGCCCATCAATGATAGACTGGATAATGAAAATATACACCATGGAATACTCTGCAGCCTGAATAGCCAAGGGAATCTGTGGAAAAAACAAACAAACAAAACAACAACAAAACAAACAAAGCTGGTGGCATCATGGTATCTGACTTCAGGTACCATGCCATAAAAAAGAACAAGATCATATCTTTTGTGGGAACATGGATGGAGCTAGAGGCCATTATCCTTAGCAAACTAATGGAGGAACAGAAAGCCAAATACCGCATATTATCTCTTGTAAGTGGGATCTAAATGATAAGAACACAGACACAAAGAAGGAAAGAACAAACACTGGGGTCTACCTGAGAGTGAAGGGTGGTAAGAGGGAGAGGATCAGGAAAAACAGCTAATGAGTAGTTGGCTTAATACCTGGGTGATGAAATAATCCCTACAACGAAACCCTGTGACACAAGTTTAACTATATAACAAACCTGCACATGGACCCCTGAACTTAAAATAAAAGTTAATAAAAGTAATGAGGAAAAAGGGGAAAAAACTGTAATGTAAAAAAAATAAATATTTTTTGCTTTATTGTTTGGGTTTTCTCCTCTTTGGGTATTCCAATTATGAGCAGGTTGATTTTTTTTGCTTGTCTTTTATAATTTTTCATTAATATATTTTATATCCTTATTTCTGCTTTATTTGTATGCTTTTCCTATTTCTATCATCTGAGGCCCTTAATGTGGTGTTTATTCTCCTTTGTGCTCCTTGTATTTTAGTTTTTATTTTCATAATTATCTTTTGTCTTTTCATTCCATTTCCTTCTTGAGTCTTGCCAATTTCTGTAACATATTTTTGTTTTATTTGGTTCTGTTATCATTGAGTTCTTGTATTTCTTCTTTGTGGTGTACCGTCAGACTTGTGATTGCTTCATTAAATTTTTAAAACTTATGTTGGAATGACAGATTATAATTTGTTTTATGGTAACATTTTTCTGGTAAGTTCTAATTTTCTGTAGAAAGTTAGACTGGTATTTTCTACTTGGTTTTATCGGTGTATGGTGATCATATTCCTTTTCTTTTTTCTCCTGTGAAAATAAATTCAGTTTTCTTGGACTGTTCTAGGAGATTCCTGTGGATGGGGGTAGAGGGTGGGGTACCCTTCCAGACTTTACTGCTCTGGGGCTCCCTGTTTTGTTTGTTTAACAGCCCCAGAATGCTTCCTTTTCCTCTCAGATTTTAACCTAGTTAGGGTGGTTCTATATTTAGTCCTGGGGTTCTCCAGTGTTTTATAAACCACTGTTACCTGGGGCAACCTTTGTCTACCCAGGTGAGGTACTCATTTTTAGAAGGTGTATTTTGTTGATATTTTTGAAACAGTCCTTTTCTGGGCTCCCACTGCCTCCAAAATCAAATCCCCAAGTTACCCCTGATCATGCTCCACTACCACGTATAGCAAGAGAAAAGAAATTTTCAGTAACTTGAATCCTGTTTGGTACACTCTCACTTGTTTATTTCTATGTTCCCTTGAAATACCATTGCATAATTTCCTTGAGGTCAGAAATCATGCCTCCTGAGGAATGTGGTGGCAGCTTAATGATGAGTCTTCTCCCTCTTGCTAGAAAACACACAAAGCAATAAGAACAGAGGCAAAAAACAAAACAAAACAAAAAAACCTCTACACACTATTTTTCAGTGCAATGAAGAGAGAGAAAAACTGCAAACTTCAAACTGCGTCTAAGCAGTGCATGATAAATTGTTGTGGGGAAGAACAAGGAATGTGGAAAGGGTGTAGCAATAGCAGAACTAAGAACTCTCCAGCAAATTAGTTGGTGGAGCACGGGGGGTTTTGAGGGTAGTGAAACTATTCTGTATAATACAGTAATGATGGACACATGTCTTTATATATTTGTCAAAACCCATAAGATGTGCCAAAAAAGGAGTGAAGCCTAATGTAAACTATAGACTTTAGTTAATAATAACGTATCAATATTGGTTCACCCACCGTACTAAATTTACTTCATTAGTGCAAGATGTTAATAACAGGGGAAAGTATGTGTGTGGGTAGGAAGCAGGGGTATGTGAAAGCTCTGTGCACTTGGATCACTTTTTCTGTAAACTCAAACTGCTAGAATAATTAAGTATTGATTTTAAATCCCCTTATATTGTCAGTTCTGTCATCTGAGGAGTTTGAGGTAGGATAATATATATTAGCGGGAACATAAATGTCTATACTATTTCCTTCTACTTACATAAACTGAAGGAAAGATTACTATCTCACAACTTCTGATAGTTCCTTTGACACCCCATGTGGATGCCTGTCTGCTTAGCACAGTACATCGGTGTGTCTCTGGATATGCCAAAGAAGGCTCAGTGCCAGTTAGGAAGTAGAGAGAGAAAACTTTGCAAATCAAGTAAAGAGACTCCTCACATTAGTTTGAAAGGACAGCAGGAGCATGGACTTGAAGCCAGAAGTAAACCTTGAAAACATAAGCCCTTGGATTGTGGAGAAATCTTAGGCAGAGCACTGAACTTCCATTGGATGAGGGCTCAGCACGGTTTAAATCAGTCTCAGAGGGCAGGATAATTTTAGCTTACACCTGGATTACACATTTCAAAGATATTTGGTTTCCAAATTAAACTCTTCCCTCTCTTCAGTCAATGTCTTACCTTTAAGTGTCTGTGAGTCAGTGGGAAGAGGCTTGGTTCAGCTACATTTTAAGTGGATAACCATCCAGAGAACTTACACGTGACTCAAAGCAGTAATATGAACAGTGGGAAAATAGCAATTACTGAATTGACCCTTTGCCAGGCAGTATATAGTATAGTGGATCTATGCCATCTGTCGATCTATCTATCATCTATCTATCTATCTATCTATCTATCTATCTATCTATCTATCTATCATCTATCTATCTATCAATCCATCAATCTACATATACATATATATTTCATATCATTTATTCCTCACAAACAATACATTTCAAAGGTTAAGAGACTGATGCTCAGAGAGGTCGTTATGAAGTAATAAGTTCCAATTCAGGTTCAATTGACACCACACTCTGTAACTTTAACCTTGAATACCATGGTAATGAAAGATTTGTCAAATTTTTTTTTCACTTCTGGCTTCATTTTGTGATTTAAGAGCATGTTAGTCCATTCGCACAGACAGACTGTCTTCTCAGTGAAACAACGAAAGGCTTCATGGCAGTTCTGATAGGCCTAAGCTGGGAAATAAAAATAATTCTGAGATTTGAACTGCTGATGAACTTCACATATTTTTAGCAGGCCTTCCTAGGTATTTAGCAGAGCCTATTACCCTTTTTATTAAGATTGGAATTTCAATTGCATTTTGAATTTTTAAAAAGGGTTTCCATAATTTTCTCCTCTCCTTCTCCTCCTCCCAGAATCATCCATTCCCAGCTCCCCAACTTCTGCACAATAATTTGAGGTAGAGGCCATGGGCTTCTTGACCAGGGTCATACACCTATTAGAGACTGTGGCATCAGCAGCCTCAGATTTATTTAGGATATAGCAGTGTAAGTATAGGCTCTCGTTGAAACAAGGTTGTAAATAAAAGTGATAGCCTATAATTTCCTTATATCTTTTGTTTTGTAATTTGCAAGTATATTATTTGAGCTGGCAGTAGAACTCTCTAGATCTTTCCCTTTGAAAAAGAATCACAGTTTATTTCATTTTTAAAAAATTTAAAGTGTAGCTGTACCCTTCTTAATGATTACATGAAGTTTTTTAACTGTGCTCTTTATGGCATATCCTATCTGACATATCACCTTAGCAATAATAATAGCATAACTTCATTAGTCTTTACACTTTAAAAAGAAATAATTTGTGCATTTCATTGGCATACAAAATAGACATTAGCTTGTAGTGTTAAAGGATGCAGTTTAATCAAATTCTCTGTATAGAGGAAGAGCCTTATTCTGAAAGTTATAAGATGGCTACATACGTGTGTGCATGCACACACACACATGCACACACACACATACACATCAGTCCTAGGTTAAAGCAAATTAAGTTATATCAGAACTCGCTAGATATGAGAACACTCCTCTAATATGGAATTGCTGAATTTTTGATTGTTGCCTATGAACCATGTGATATTTCATTCATAAACACAATTTTGGTTAGCTTTACCATATAAGTGAAAGTAAAATTTTCAATTGTTTTTAAAGGAAAGCTATTGTGTTTTGGGATTTTTACCTACATGATCCACAAAGTAGACATTATCAAGTGTCTATTTAGAATAAATCAACAAACAATTATTTATCTAGATAAAGTATAAATGTTTTTCACAGAGCTGGATCTTCTTATAAATGTGCCTCCTGAGCCATGGTTTGGGCCAATCATACACCATAGAAATGTGGGGATTTCAGCTTGTAATTTTCTTGACACATCACTCACCCCCAGAGATGCTGGTTTACCACACTGTTGGAACTTTGTAACTTAAGTATAAGAGGGGCTTTATGGGCTGGGTGCGGTGGCTCATGTCTGTTATCCCAGCACTTTGGGAGCCTGAGGTGGGTAGATCACAAGGTCAGGAGATCAAGACCATCCTGCCCAACATGGTAAAACCTCATCTCTACTAAAAATACAAAAATTAGCTGGACATGGTGATGCGTTCTTGTAATCCCAGCTGCTCGGGACACTGAGGCAGGAGGATCACTTGAACCAGGGAGTCAGAGATTGCAGTGAGCTGAGATGGTAATACTGCACTCCAGCCTGGTGACAGAGCAAGACTCTGTTTCATAAAAAGGGTGGGGGGGCTTCCTAAGGATGTTAAATCAAATGAAAGAAAATTGTCCGTAGTTAGTAGTAGGTAATGATCAACAGTAAAAATATGCCCATTAGAAAAAAATGTTCAGAAGGAAGCAAACATGACAAGAACATAAAATGCAATAAAACAAGAAAAGGGAAGAAAAGATACACACATATATATAAAAGGAAGAAAGTAAAGTATCTTTGCAGATGACAGAGTTTTTTATATACACAGTCTAAAATAATTGACAAAAAAACCCAGAATGAATTAACAATTATCACAAAGCTGCAGGATACAAGATTAATCTACAAAAATCAACTGCTTTTCTACATAACAACAATGAACAATTATAATTTGACATTAAAAAACACAACATGATTTATATTAGTACCAAAAAAATAAAATGCTTAGGTATTTACTTAAATGCTTGGGTATAAACCTAACAAATATGAAGATTTCTAAAGAAAACAATAAAACTTTGATGAAAGAAATAAAAAAGATCTAAATAAACAAAGAAATATTCCATGTTCATGGATAGAAAGACAATATTATCAAGATGTCATTCTTCACAGCACAGCAAGTTGTTTTGTGAATATTGGCAAATAGATTCGAAAGTTTATGTGAAGAGTCAAAAGACCAAGAATAGCCAACATATTATTGAAACAGAAGAACAAAGTTGGAGCACTGACACTACTCAACTTCAAGACTTACTATAAAGCTACAGTAATCAAGACAGTGCAGTACCAAAAAAATAACAGGCAAGTAAATCAACAGAACTGAATAGAGAGCAACTGGAATAGATCTACACAAATATAGTCAACTAATCTTTGACAAAATAGCAAAGGCAATTTAATGGAGAAAGGGTAGTCTTTTCACTGTTAAAAAAATTGAAAAATAAGCCACAAAAATTTTCAAAATGTATATCTGATAAAGGAATTATATCCAAAATATACAAATAAGAAAATGAACTGAATTTAAAAGTTTAAAATTAACAACTGAATTTAAAACTCAATAAAATGAACAACTGAATTTAAAAATGTGTAAAAGATATGCAGAATTCAAGTTACCAATGTAACTTGAAGTACCAGTGGGCCCAGCAATCTCCACGCATACTTATTGCAGTCATATTTAAGCATGGGTCCCAAACACTGACCTTGTGACTTTGCTTTGTGACCTTTCCTCTTCTGGGTACTGAGATGCTATGGAGCCACCTGATAAAGGTGCATCACATGTCATAGGCTGATGCCACTACCTGATTCATTTACTTGCAATTTGAGCCATTTAAAGACCAATAAACTTATTTTTAAAAAATGGGCAAGAGATTCTCTAAACAGACACCTCAGCAAAGAGGTTATATACATATATGAAACAATGCTCAACATTATATGTCATTAGGGAATTGTAAATTAAAACAACAATGAGATACCACTACACACCTATTAGAATGCGGAAAGTCCAAAACACCACCAACAGCAAATGCTAGTGTGGATGTGGAGTGACAGGAACTTTCATTCTTGTAAAATGAAACAGCCATTTGGAATACAGTTTGGTGGCTTCTTACAAAACTAATATACTCTCACCAGACAATGCAGAATGAAATACTTACTGGGCATTTTTCCAAATGAATTGAAAACTTAATGTGCACACAAAAACTGGTACGTGGATGCTTATAGCAGCCATATTCATAATCGCCAACACTTGGAGGCAACCAAGATGTTTTTAAAAGGTTAATGGACAAACAATCTGTGGTACCTCCATACAGTAGAATATTATTCAGTACTAAAAAGAAGCCAAGGCTGGGCGTGGTGGCTCACACCTGTAATCCCAGCACTTCGGGAGGCTGAGGCAGGTGGATCACGAGGTCAAAAGATTGAGACCGTCCTGGCCAACATGGCAAAACCCTGTCTCTACTAAAAATACAAAAATTAGCTGGGCATGGTGGCGCACACCTGTAATCCCAGCTACTCAGGAGGCTAAGCCAGGAGAATTGCTTGAACCTGGGAGGCAGAGGTTGCAGTGAGCCGAGATTGCACCACTGCACTCTAGTCTGGTGCCTGGTGATGGAGTGAGACTGTCTCAAAAAAAAAAAAAAAAAAAAGAAAAGAAAAAAAGCCAAGACAAGAAATGAAAGAATCTTAAGTGCATGTTGCTATTGTTAAAAGCCAATCTGAAAAATGCTGCACATTTTATGACTCCAACTATATAACATTCTGGAAAAGGAAAAACTATAGAAAATGTAAAAATTAATGGTTGCCAGGGTTGGGGTTTGGGGGACAGAGGGAGGAATGAATAAGTGGAGCACAGAGGTTTCTTAGGGCAGTGAAACTATTCTGCATAATACAGTAATGATGAATACATGTCATACATTTGTCAAAATTCATAGAATTGTATAATACAAAAATGAATCCTAATATTAAGTATGAAATTCAGTTAATAATAATGTATTAATATTGATTCATTAATTGTAATACATTTACCACACTAATGCAAAATGTAGTAATAGGGAAGCTGTATGTGTGTTGAGGAGGGTAGAGGGAGTATATGAGAACTCCTTGTATTTTCTTTTCTTTTCTTTTCTTTTTTTTTTGAAAGAAAGAAAAAGAGAGAAAAGGAGAAAGAAAGAGTGAAAGAAAGAAAAAAAAGAATGAAAGAGAGAAAGAAAGAGGAAGAGAAAGAGGGAGAGAGAACAGGATTCTTGTTCTATCACCCAGGCTAGAATGCAGTCTAAAAATGGGTATTAAAAACCTCTTTTATGCCAATAATTGTGCTTAACAATGGAAACAGGAAGGAATAAGGGATGAAAATAACAAACAAGCAGCCAACCAATATTTTATTTAAACCTGTGAAATCCTATGCAATTGCTGAGGAGTGATTGACTTCCAATTATGTGGTCACTTTTAAAATAGGTGTAATGTGATACTGAGAAAAATGTATGTTTTGTGGATTTGGGGTGGAGAGTTCTGTAAATGTTTGTTAAGTTTGCTTGTTCCAGATATGAGTTCAAGTCCTGGATATCCTTGTTAATTTTCTATCTCATATTGACAGTATAATGTTAACGTCTCCCACTATTATTGTGTGGGAGACTAAGTCTCTTTGTAAGTCATTAAGAACCTGCCTTATGTATCTGGGTGTTCCTGTATTGGGTGCATATATATTTAGGATCGTTAGCTCTTCTTGCTGCATTGATCCTTTCACCACCATGTAATGTCCCTCTTTGTTTCTTATGGTCTTTGTTGCTTTAAAGTCTGTTTTATCAGAGACGAAAATTGCAGCTTTCGGTTTTTTTTTTTGTTTTTTGTTTTCTCTCTATTTGGTTGGTATGTCTTCATCCCTCTGTTTTGAGTCTTTGTGTATCCTTGCATGTGAGATGGGTCTAGATACAGCATACTGATGGATTTTAGCTTTTTATGCAATTTGCTTGTCTGTGTCTTTTGATTGGGGCATTTAGTCCATTTAAATTTAGGATTAATATTGATATATGTGAATTTGATACTGCCATTTAATGCTAGCTGGCTGTTTTGCCCATTAGTTGATATAGAGTCTTCATTATGGTGATGCTCTTTACCTTTTGGTATGTTTTTGGAATGGCTGATACTGGTTGTTCCTTTCTATGTGTAGCGCTTCTTTCAGAAGCTCTTGTAAAGCAGGCCTGGTGGTGATGAAATCTCTGAGTTCTTGCTTGTTCT
>CAUYLG010039521.1:0-18138 GCA_963573385.1 Cacajao melanocephalus
GTCATGCCTTGTTCTCTTGCTGATGAGGAGCTGCGATCCCCTGTAGGAGGAGAGGCATTCTGATTTCGGGTGTTCTCAGCCTTTTTGCACTGGTTTCTTCCCATTTTTGTGGATTTATCCACCTGTCATGTTTGTAATTGCTGACTTTCAGTTTGGGTCTGAGTGAACGTCTGGCTTGTTGGTGATGAAGTTTTTTGTGTTTCTTAGTTTTCCTTCGGCGGACGCCCCTTCCCCGCCGAGCTGGACCTTCCCGGTTCAGCTGTGCTTGCTGTGAAACTCTCAGTCCTCAGCGCTTCCAATTGCTGTTCTCCTTGTGGGGATGGGACCAGCCGAGCCGGACTCAAAGGGCACCCCATCCCATATACTCCACGCCGAGAAGCGCCGTTCTGGGGCGCCGGCAAAAGAGCCGTGCCAGCCAAAAAAGTCACGCTGGCGACCCGTGTGGCTCCTCCGCCAGGAATCTCCCAGTCTGTGGGCAACAAAAGTTCGTCTGAAAGTGCGGCGTCCACTCACTCTCTGCACTTTCACTGGGAGCTACAATCCTGAGCTGTTGTTAATCGGCCATCTTGGATCTCTCCAATTTTACTTCTTTTATAATTTGGATGCTTTTTATTTTTTTGTCTGATTGTTCTTGATAGTATTTCTAGTAATATGTTACATAGAAGTGGTGAGACTGGGCATCCTTGCCTTTGTCTTTTACCATATCTTAGAGGAAAAGCTTTCAGCATTTTCCCATTGATTATATGAGGAACTAACATTATATGTTAGCTGCGGATTTTTCAATAACGGCCTTTATTATATTGAGGAACTTTCCTTCTATACCTAAATAATTATGAGTTTTTATCAAGAAAGAATGTTGGACTTTATTAAATGCTTTTCCCAAATCAATTGAGATGATCATGTGGTTTTTATCTTTCATCGTGTTAAATGTATCACATAGATTGATATGCATATGTTATACCAGCTTTGTGTGGCTAGGATAAATCTCATTTGGTCATGATGTATAATCTGCTTTACGTATTGTTAGATTCGATTTACTAATATCTTATAGAGGATTTTTGCATCAATATTTATCAGAGAGATTGTCCTATAGTTTTCTTTCTTGTGATGTCTTCCACTTAGGTATCAAAGTAAAGCTGGCCTCATAAAGTCTATTTGGAAATATTCCCTCTAGCTTTATTTTTTGGAATAGTTTAAGAAGTATTGGTATTAATTCTTCTTTGAATGTTTGGTAGAATTCAGTGTGAATCCATCTGGTCCTGGACTTGGCTTTTCTTTGTTGGGCAGTTTTTTTGTTTCTCGGTTTTCTGAGATGGAGTCTTGCTCTGTTGTTCAGGCTGGAGTGCACTGGCTTACTGCACTGGCTCACTTGGCACACTGCAACCTCCGCTTCCCAGGTTCAAGCAATTCTTGTCCCTCAGCCTTCTGAGTAGCTGGGATTACAGGTACCTGCCACCATGCCCAGCTAATTTTTGTAATTTTAGTAGAGATGAGTTTTCTCCGTATTGGCCAGGCTGGTCTCAAAACTCCTCGCCTCAGGTGATCTGCCTGCCTAAGCCTCCCAAAGTGCTGGGATTACAGGCATGAGCCACTGCTCCCCATTTTTTATTATTACTTCAGTCTCTTTATTTGTTAGTCTGCTCATGCTTTCTATTTCTTCCTGACTCAGTCTTACTAGGTTGTATTTTTCTAAGAATTTATCCATTTCTTCTAGGTCATCCAATATTTTGGCATATACTTGTTCACTTGTTTATAATAGTCCTTTATAACCTTTTCTTTTCTCTCTTTCTTTTTTTTTTTTTTTTTTGAGACAGAGTCTTGCTCTGTTGCCAGGCTGGAGTGCAGTGGTGTGATCTCAGCTCACTGCAACCTTCACCTCCCAGATTCAAGCAATTCTCCTGCTGCAGCCTCTCAAGTAGCTGGGACTACAGGCATGTGCCACTATGCCCAGCTAAGTTTTCTATTTTTAGTAGAGACGGGCTTTTACCATGTTGGCCAGGATAGTCTTGATCTCCTGATCCACCTGCCTTGGCCTCCCAAAGTGCTGGGATGACAGGCGTGAGCCAATGCACCTGGCCAATAATCCTTTATAATCTTTTTTTTTTTTTTTTTAATTTCTGAGACATCTGTTGTAATTTCTTCACTTTGATTTTTTTTAGTCTTCTCTCTTTTTCTCTTAGACCAGCTAATGATTTATCAATTTTATTTATTTGTTCAAAAAACCAACTCTTACTCTTCTTCTTTCTATGGTTTTTCTGTCCTCTATTTGCTTTATTTCTGTTCTGATTGTCACTGTTTTCTCCCTTCTGTTAATTTTGGGTTCAGTTTCTGCTGCTTTTTCTAGTTCCTTGAGGCATAATGTTAAACTATATGGGCTCTTTCTTCTTTTTTGATGTAGGTATTGTTGTTATAAACTCCTCTCTTAGAACTACCTTTGCTGCAGATGTATTATGTTTCCATTGTTATTTGCCTCAAGATTTTTGTAAAGTTTTGCAAATTTACCTTCTGATTTCTTCTTTGATCCATAGTTGTTCAAGAGCATGTTTCTTAATTTCCACATACTTGTGAATTTTTTAAGATTCCTTCTGTTATCGGTATAGTTTCATATCGCTAGGGTCTGAAAAAATACTAGATATGACTTTATAAGCTTGTTAAGACTAGTTTTGTGGCCTAACATATGCTCTATCCTGGAGAATGTTCCCTGTACACTAGAGAAAAATGTATATTCTTCTGCTGTTGAGTGGAAAATTCTGTATATATCTGTTAGGTTAATTTGGTCAAAAGTACAATTCAAGTCCAGTATTTCCTTCTTAAATTTCTGTTCAGTTGATCTATCTGTTGTTGAAAGTGGGATATTGAAGTCTCCTACTATTATTGTATTGCTGTCTATTTGTCCTTTTATGTTCATTAGTATTTGCTTTATGTATTTAGGTGTTCCAATGTTAGGTTCACATATATTTGACTCATTGTGTCCTCTTAATGGATTGACCCCTTTATCATTAAATAATGACCATTTTTGTCTCTTGTGATAGGTGTTGACTCAAGGTCCATTTTATTAGGCATACATATAGCAACCTCTGCTTTTTTTTTTTTTTTTTGAGACAGGGTCTCATTCTGTTGTCCAGGCTGGAGTGTAGTGGCACAAACATTGCTCACCACAGTCTGACCTCCTGGGCTCAAGTAATCCTTCTGCCTCAGCCTCCTGAGTAGCTGGGACTACAGGTGCATGCCACCACACTTGGCTAATTTTTAAATCTTTATGTACCAATGAGGTCTTCCTACATTGCCCAGGCTGGACTCCAACTCCTGGGCTCAAGTGATCCTCCCACCTTGGCCTTCCAAAATGCTGGGATTGCAGGTGTGAGCCACCATGCCTGGCCTCCCTGCTCTCTTTTGGTTACAATTTGCACAGAATATCTTTTTTCATCTCTTTATTTTCAGCCTGTGTGTATCCTTAAAACTTAATTTGATCTCCTGTAGATATCATATGGTTGGATCTTGTTTGAAAAATCTGTTTAGCAACTCTATGTCTTTTGATTGGGGAATTTAGTTCAATTATATTCGAGATTATTATTGAGAGAAGGACTTACTATTTTTACTTTGTTATTTTATACCTGGTTGTTTTGTAGCACCTTTGTTTATTTCTTCCTCTCTCGTTTTCCTTTGCAATTTGATAATTCTCTGTAGTATGAAGCTTTGCTTTATTTCTCTTTATTGTTTGCATAACTGCTATGGTAATCATGAGGCTTATGTAAAACATCTTATAGTTATAGTCAACTGTTTTTAGCTGATAACATCTGTTGCATGCAAAAATTCTAGACTTTTCTTCTCTACATACTGTGGAGTTTTTTTCTTTCTTTCTTTTTTAAAAGAGATGAGGTCTTGCCACATTGTCTAGACTGACCTTGAACTTCCAGGCTTAAGTGATCCTCCCCTCACAGCCTCCTGAGTAGCTGAGTTTACAGGCACACACCATGCCCAGCTACACAATTTATGTTTTTGATGTCACAATCTGTACCTTTTTATATTGTATATTATTATTAATAATTTATTTTTATTAATTTATTTTTGAGAAGGAGTCTCACTCTGTTGCCCAGGCTGGAGTGCAGTGGCACCATCTCAGCTCACTGCAACCTCTGCCTCCTGGGTTCAAGTGATTCCCTTGCCTCTGCCTCCTGAGTAGTTGGGACTACAGGCACCCACCACAACACCCAGCTAATTTTTGTATTTTTAGTAGAGATGGGGTTTCACCATATTGGCCAGGCTAGTCTCAAACTTCTGATCTTGTGATTCGCCCATCTCTGCCTCCCAAATGCTGGGATCATGGGCATGAGCCACCATGCCCGGCCCTTATATTATATATTATTTAACAACTTATTGTAACTTTTGTTATTTATTTATTTATTTATTTTACCTATTTGACTTTTGACCTTTATACTAGAGATATGTATGATTTACATACCACTAGTATAGTACTGAAATATTCTGGCTTTATCTATATATTTATCTCTATTAGTGAGTTTTATACTTTCATTTATATTTATGATAATTATTATCATCATTTTGTTTATACTAGAACTCCATGGCTGGGCATGGTGGCTCATACCCAAAATCTTAACACTTTGGGAGGCCAAGACAGGAGGATCACTGGAGCCCAGGAGTTTGAGACCAGCCTAAGTAAAATGGGAAGACTCCATCTCTATAATAAGTAAATAAATAAAAATTAGCTGGGCACAATGGTGCATGCCTATAGTTCCAACTACTTGGGAGGAATTCAAGGTGGCAGTGAGCCATGATTGTGCCACTGAATTCCAGCAACAAAGCAAGATCCTGTCGAAAGGAAGGAAGGAAGGAAGAAAGGAAGAAAGGAAGAAAAGAAAGAAAGAAAGGAAGAAAAGAAAGAAAGGAAGGAAGAAAAGAAAAGAAAGAAAGAAAGGAAAGAAAGAAAGAAAAAGAAAGAAAGAAAGAAAAGAAAGAAAGACTTGTTGGGCATTTCTTGTAGGGCAGGCCTAGTAGTGATGAATTTCTTCAGCTTTTGCTTCTTTGGGAAAAACTTTATTTCTTCTTCATTTCTGAAGGTCAGCTTTGCTGGGTATAGTATTCTTAGCCAACTTTGTTTTTGTTTTTGTTTTTGTTTTCCTTTCAGCACTTTGAATATATGATCTTATTCTTTCCTGACCTATAAGGCTTCTCCTGAGAAATCCATTGGTAGTCTAATGAAGATTACCTTATATGTGACTTGACACTTGTCTTTTGCTGCTTTTAAATTTCTTTTTCTTTAAATTTTCACAGTTTGATTATCATGGGCCTTGGTAAGGATGTCTTTGGGTTGTATTTATTGGGAGATCTCTCAGTTTTATGAATCTGCCTCTCTATATCTCTCTCAAAACTTGAATTTTTAAAGCAATAATTTCACTAAATAACCTTTTTTTCATTATATCTTCTCCTTCTTTAACTCCCATAATATGAATATTTGTTCACTTAATAGTGTTCCGTAAGTTCCATAGGCTGTCTTCACTCTTCTTTGTTATCCCACTACCTCCTTCCCCACTGAAGCATTTCAAAAGACCTATCTTCAAGTTAACCGATTCTTTCTTCTGCATAATCTAGTCTTGATTCATGTTCTCTTTCAGATTTTTAACTTCATTAAATGAATTCTTCAGCTTCAATATTTCTGTTGGTTCTTTTTATATCTACCTCTGTTGAATTTCTCATTCAGATCATAAATTGTTTTCCTGATTTCATCAAATCATCTATTAGTTTTCTCTTCTATCTCACTGAATTTCTTTAAGGTCAGTATTTTGAATTTCTTTTCAGGCATAAATTTTAATTAAATCAAAATTTAGTGATACAACTAGATTCATTTTCAACTCACTAATTTTATTTCATTTTATTTTTAGACAGAGTCTTGCTGTGTCACCCAGGGTGGGGTGCAATTGCACAATCTTGGCTCACTGCAGCCTCTGCCTCCTGGGTTCAAGTGGTTCTCATGCCTCAGCCTCCCAAGCAGCTGGGATTACAAGCATGCACCACCACAGCCAGCTAATTTTTTGTATTTTTAGTAGAGACGGGATTTTACTTTGTTGTCCAGGATGGTTTCAAATTCATGGCTTCAAGCAATCTGTCCACCTCAGACTTCCAAAGTGCTGGGATTACAGGTGTGAGCCACTGTGCCGGCCTCAAGTCACTTTAATAACATCACTTTTATCATAAGTTTTAGCTTGCCTAAAACTCTTGCTTTGTATTTGCTGATACCTGTTATTTTGAGTTATTTTGTTAATTTGTCTTCTCTCATTTTGTGACAAATTAACAAATTTGTCTTCTCTCATTAAGTAAAATGTATGACTAGAAGACTTAGAAAAGAGCCTTTTCCTTTTCAGCTCATTATCCTCACTTATTTTGTATGTAAAGATCTGCAACTCAGATCCATTTTTAAAAAACTTATTAGTTGTTTTTAAACTAGCATTAAACTAACATTAAATTTTTAACTAGCTTTAAAATTGTTAGTAAGTGAGTTTGCTTGTCATCACTGGAAAACTTAAAATACGAATACGAATTCCTTTTAAGTTAAGCCATTATACTTTAGTTTACAGATGAGTTGTATGCAGATGTCAGCTAAACAAACCCGAATTCAGTGAGCAATTATAACATTTATAACTATAGCTTTTTGAGGGAGAAATACAGAACATTTTGTAGACATTTTTAGACCTCAGATGGATATATGATTTTGGCAATTTACCAGGAAATTCTAATTTGCCCAGAGTATGGGAATTGAGTCTTGTTGAATGCATAGTTGCTTTGTGGCCCCAGCCTGTTCCTCAGGTATGGGGAGAGATGATATTTTTTTTTTGTCAGTGTATAAGGGGAGAGATGATTCTTATTAGCCTTATTCATGAATACATTCTGTGAATATTTTTGTCTTCTAACTGAGCACTATAATGAACTCATGCTGTTACCTTGGTATTTTTAAACTCTTAACGGTAAATGGAGACAGCATGATATTTAACATATACATTTTAACATGAGAATGTCATAAAATTCCATAGTTTGGAGTCAGTTACTCAAGTATTATATTCCTTTTGTGGTGTTATGTTTCCTTGCTTCTTCATGTTTCTCGTGTCCCTGTGTTGATGTCTGCGGATCTGGTGGTGCAGTCACTTCTTCTAAACATTACAGAGAGGCTTTTGTACAGGGGATTTTCACCTACACATGGGCCTGAGGTCGGGCAGAGTGCAGTAGTTTTGGTTCTATGAGGGTGCAATGCTGTAGTTTCCACACAGCTTCTACAGTTGTGCTCAATGTCAGTGATGACTGTGGGTGCCTCAGCGGTCTAGGCTGCAGGAGTTTGTGACATTGATGGTGGCCATGTAGATTATTAGGGCAAGTGTTTTAGGGATCCTTCTGTTCTTGTCTTCTCCACAGTGGGGAATCTTAGCTGAGGGGATATCTCTTGGTGTTGAGTCTGACATGACCCACAGGCAGCCACAGGATCACTAGGATCCAGGGCAGAGGTGCTTTGAGCAGCTGTGAAGACAGTTCCTGGGCTCAAGGTTCTGTCAAACTATGGTAGCATGTGAATCATGAGGCACACACTTACTTTTCACTGCCTGAATAGATGCAGTTTCTCTGTTAATCTGGGTCTGCTGCTCTGAGGCACATTCCAGAAACTTGGCTAGGATGTAGCTGTGGTTCTGACCTGAGGGGGAGGGCACAGCACTGGCATGGCTCTGGGAAATAAGGGGTACTCTGGAGGCTCAGGCCCTGGAAAGAAGGGCACAGCTGCAATTCAAAATTCAGAAGAATTATGGTAAAATATTCTTTTAAATATTATTCTACATCTTGCTTTTTTTAACCCAACTTATGATTTAGAATTTTGGCCATATTGATACCTACAGATTTAGTTTATTCACTTTACTGCCATTGGGAATTATTAGATGACTCAATTACTTTTCATGTATTCATTACTCCACAGATAGAAATTTCTATTATTTCCCGGTTTTCCAGATGATAAACAGTGTTGTAGTGAACAGATTTGTAGAGATGTTCTTATGTACAATCTTGTGCATCCCTAGATCAGTGGTCTCTGTACTTCTGAGGATACCTTAAAACTTTTAAAGAAATGTATAGGCGTAAATTGTTTTGTTTGTTTGCTTTTAAGAATGAATTTCTAGATCCTCAACCTCCTCATTTCTCTTAACTGTAGCCCTGAGCATAGTATTATGCTTGTGATACTATGTTGGTTATGCTTTTTCATCTCCTTTCACAATTGCCTTTCTCCCACTTGACTACAGAAAGGCATAGTTCTCATCCATACCAAACCTCATTTGATATCTCATACATAAAAGTTAACATATATGCTTTTTTATGTTGTTTTTATTTTTTCTATTTAACCTGTTAACCCATCTAAAATTTATTTTTGTATTTAGCCTGAGGTGACAATATAACTATTGATCCAATAATGTTGATGTAAAAGTCTAAGTAATTTAACTGGATAATCTATACTTTTTGTTCATATGAAAGTCTCTTTCATCATGTGAGAAGTATAAAATTAGAGCAAATGATATGGTTTGAATCTGTGACCCCACCCAAATCTTATGTCAAATTGTAATCCCCATTGTTGGAGGTGGGGCTTGGCAGGAGGTGATTTGATCATGGGGGTGGATCTCTCATAAATGGCTTAGCACCATCTTTTTGATGCTGTCCTCACAATAGTGAGTTTTCATGAAATCTGCTTGTTTGGATGTGTGTAGCACCACCCCTTTTTGCTCTCTGTCTTGCCCCTCCTCCTACCATGTAAGGGGCTTCACTTCCACTTTGCCTTTCACCACGATTATGTTTCCTGAGGCCTCCTCAGAAACTAAGCAGATGCAAGCAAGCAACATGCTTCCTGTACAACCTACAGAACCATGAGCCAATTAAACTTCTTTTCCTTATAAATTCCCAGTCTCAGGTATTTCTTTATAGCAAAAGGGACCGGTACAGGAAGTATCACACTACTATCTTCCCAGAATCCCCTGTAGTTGTAGTGGATATGTGACATAGTTCTGGCCAATGAGATGTAAGTACGAGTCTGCTAAGAATTGATAGGAATATTTTTGCTCTCTAGAGGTAGACACAATCTCTTCTTCCTTCCTTTTCCTTCTTCTCCCTGGATTTGAGATGCCAGAGGTGATGCAGCCATCTTTCTACCTCTCCCGGTAAATCCCTGTTTCTCAGGGAAAGCTGACTCCTTGGCGGTTTAAGGACAATTCCATCTCCATTGCCAATGGATGGTTTAGTTATGGATATGATCCAACTCTACACACTTTGAGAAGTTTACTGTCAGCTTCTGAGAGAGTTATTCTCAGCTCTTAAAAGAGACACATAGAGGTCAGGCATGGTGGCACACACCTTTAGTCCCAGCTACTCAGGAGGCTGAGGTAGGATGATCCACTTGAGCCCAGGAGGATGAGACTGCAGTGATCTATGCCCGGGTGACAGAGTGAAACTCTGTCTCTAAAAAATATATATAAATAATGATACAAATAAAATAAAGAGATAATGAAAAGCCAGTCTTCCTCACCCTTCTCTTGGATGTTTTCCTAATGCAACATGCAAGTTTTACAGTTTAGTGTGTTCAAGTTTATCTATTGTCTTTCCTTAATGTTAAAAATACCATTTTGTGCATTAAGAAATCTTTTCCTACCCTGAAGTCAAAATATTCTTCAGTCTAGCCTCCTAGTAGTTTTAAAGTTCTGTTTTACATTTTTAGATCCTTAATACATCTGAGATATATTTTGGCATATGGTATCAACTAGGGATTTGTTTTTTTCTTCCATATAAAGAGCTGATTGCCCAACATTCTTTGTTCAACACTATATTGAACTGGACAACATAGTGAGACCCTGTCTAAAAAAGATTTTTTTTAATTAGCTAGGCATGGTAGTGACTGTCTGTAGTCCCAACTACTTGGGAAGTCAAGGTGGGAGGATTGTTTGAGCCCAGTTTGAGGCTGCAGTGAGCCATAATCGTGCCTGCCACAGCACTCCAACCAGGGTAACACTGAAACTCTGTCTCAAAATAGTAACTATAATAATTAATAATAATAATTAATATTTATTTAATACTTAGGTTTTTTTTTCATTGAATCATGGTCTCCCTCTGTCACTCAGGCTAGAGTACAGTAGCATGATCATGGCTTACTGCTACCTCGAGTTCCTGGGCTTAAGGAATCCTCCCACCTCAGCCTCCTGAGTAGCTGATATTATAGGCACATGCCACCAACATCTGGCTAATTAAAAAAATATATATATATATTTGTAGATATGAGGTCTCCCTATATTGCCCAGGTCGGTCTCAAACTCCTGGGCTCAAGTGATCCTTCCACATTGCCCTCCCAATGTGCTGGGATGACAGGCATGAACTACCATGCCTGGCTAATACTTAGTATTTTCTAAGTGTATCATGTATGAACTCATTTAATCCTTATGACAATTCTCTGAGTACAGGTTCATAATCTGTTATTTACAATTCTGAAATTGAAAAAGGTCTGAAAACCACACTTTTAAAAACTCACCTATAATCCCAGCTCTTCATGAGGCTGAGATGGGAAGATTGCTTGAGCCCAGGAGTTCAAGACCAGCCAGGCAACATAGCAAGATGCCGTCTCAAAAAATATATATTTGGCAGCAAATCCTTGCCTGAACTGGTATATGCCTATCTATTGTCTTTTACTTATTCCTCTTAGTATGGTTAGTCATACATTTTGCTCCAGCTCTATAAATATATTTGATTATAGAGTACTACCCTAGAAGCTGTTGGGGTGTTGCAAAATACAAGGTATATTCATTGGATTACTTTTCAAAACCTAAAGAATTCTTAACTCAGAAAACCAGCTTCCAGGGGTGATGAACTGGTACAGACAAGGGTAGTGAACTGGTAATATTATTATCCTCATTTCACAGCTGAAGAAATTGAGACTAGAAGTCATCATTTACTCAAGGTTATATTGTTAACAAAAACAATAAGCAATGTAGTTAATAATATTTTTGAGGGCTTCTTGTGGAAGTCAGTTAAATGTTTTATGTGTATTAATTTAATCATCACTATAACCCTAGGAGTACTATTATTATCCTCATTTCCCAGATGAAGCTTAGACTCTAAAATTCCCCTGGAGACACAGCAATTAAGTGTGATGAGAAAGGATTTAAAAACAAGTCAGTCCAATATTTTATTATTACACTATCCTTTACAAATCTACACCATCATCCTTTAGATTATATATCCAATTATCTGATATTAACAAGTAAGATTTAAAAAAATATAACTCAGATCATTTTACTCACTTGCTTAAAGCTCTGTGACTTTCTACTGCATATAAAGTCCAAATTCCTTACGATGACCCCTTTCTACCGCTCCCATCTCATTTCTCAACAGAGTAGACTTCTCTTAGGCCTTTGCACTAGGTATGCCCTCTTCCTGGAAGGCTCCCAGATCATCACACATTTAGCTACCTCTTGCCATTTATGGCTCAGATTAAGCTAATCCTGTTTTTCCCTGATTTATCTAGTAAGAGTAGGTCTTTAATCATACCATCAATCCCATCATTCTCTTTACATAACACATAAATATATCTTCAATGTTTATCTATTTTCTTTTTCCTTTCCTTTGAATGTGAATTCAACCAGAGTGGGCATCTTGTCTGTTCTGGTTTCTTCAGAAGTTTCAATCTCTCATAGGGCAGGTGCTTAATTTTGGCTAAATAAATGAATGTTGTACACAATCAGTAAGAAGTATCTGCTAGTTATTGAATGGTGGGAGATAAACTGAGGAGGCAGGTAGGTGACTAAAGTGAAAATGTAAAGATACCTAGAATGTCAACTTGGTTTGATTTTAATAGTATAAACAGGACCAAGCAGAGTTTCTGATATAGAGAGATGACAAACATTTGTTGAATGACTGGACAAAAAATATTACTAGCTTGGATCTTGAGGCAAATTACTTAACCTTTCTGAGCTCAGTTTCCTTGTCTGCGACGATTAAAACTAACTTTACAGGGTTTCCCTACAAATTATATGTGATAATACATGTCATATGCCCAGCACACAGCAGGTACCTGTTAGTTTCTTTCTCTTTGCATACATATATACTACTTTAAGGTCTACAAAGTTATTGTAAGTTCTTCTAGATTCATGACCTCATTTTATTCCCACAATCTTCTGCAATACTTCTCATTAGCCTCATTTTACAGATGAAAAACAGACTCAAGGATTGAGACACAGCCTCTTCAGGTAATGAGAAGCCAATGGACATGCTTTATAAGCATAGGAGCAACATGATAAAAGCAGTGAGGTTTTTTGTTTCTTGTTTTTTTATTAATCTGTTGGTGGCCTATAAAAAGGACTGAATTGAAAACCGGAGAAATATTATTTTGACTACTAGCGTAAAAATCAAGTTTAAGGGCCTGGCGCAGTGGCTCACACCTGTAATCTCAGCACTTCAGGAGGCAGAGGCGGGCGGATCATTTGAGGCCAGGAGCTGGAGACCAGCCTAGCCAACATGGCGAAACCCCGTCTCTACTAAAAAATACAAAAAATTGGCCCAGTGTGGTGGTGCGCGCCTGTAATCCCAGCTACTTGGAAGGTTGAGGCACATTTAGAACTGCTTGAACCCGGGAAGCGGAGGTTGCAGTGAGCGGAGATCGTGCCGCTGCACTCCAGCCTGGGCAGCAGAGCAAAACTCTATTGAAAAACAAAAAACAAGTTTAAGATGATAAGGGCCTGCATTAGGTAGCAGAAGTGTTTAAAAGCCTAATGAACTTAAAACTATTGAAAAGCCAGATAAGCCCCCCAAAAAGAACAAAAATTTAAAAACGTGAGTTTTCAAATCTGGCTGAGAAAATGATAGTAAGAACAACATAAACAACTGAGAAATCCAACTTGGGAAAATCGTTGGTCAGAAGACCTTCTCTCCAGTACCTATGCAGAACTTCTGACAAATAATGGCAAACATCTAAGCCATTTCTTCGGCGTCATAGCAGATTTTTCTTTCGTTTACTCCGCCCACTGGCTTCAGCACCTGAACAAGAGCATCTTAATTAACGTCCTTCTGATCCTGCTTCCCTAGAAGCAGTTTGGTGGGAAGGAGACTGGTTGGTATGGAATTAGAAATCAAGGTTTCGAAGTCCCAGGACTTTGGCTAAATCGGCTTTTTCCTTCTCTGTCAAATAATGGGACCCTTATTTCACCTACTTCCCTAGTTTTAAGACTGGAGATCCTCTCCATATCACTACAAAGAGCTTTTATTTAGGCGCGTGCCACCAAACTTAGAGCGCTCGCGCGGAGCTGAGCCCCTGGCGGTGAGCTTACGTCACGTCCGGCGCGCTGACGCTCAGTTCTGCGTGCCGACGCCTGCGTCAGCAAAGAGCGGAGCTTGGGGTACCCGGTTTGAAGTCGTGTGGGTCGGAGGACTGCCGCCTCCGCTGCGGTCTTGGACCCCTGCTCCCTGGCTGCTGCGGGGACGAGCTCGGATAGGCGGCAGGGCAGATGCCCGAGGGCCTGCGCTGGAACTCCCCGCGCCGCACCGGCCGCTCCCTTGTGCTCCGCGGCCTGGACCTTCGCCGCTCCGCTCACTGGAAACTAGCGTCTCAGCTGCACGGCGCGTAGGTCGCAGGGAGCTCCGAACCGCCGGCGCCCGGCCATGGCGGTCTCCAGGTGGGTCTTGCTCCTGACGAGCGAACGGGAAGGCCGCTCAGGCAAGGCACGGTCTCCTCTCAGCGCCCTCACTCGTAGACGGGAGCGGTTCTCATTGTCACTGGGCTCCGGCGCTTTTTTCGGTAGACTTCGGAGTTCGCCCCGTGGTCGGCGGGGGTTTGGGCTCGGTTTACCCTTGGGTAAATCGGCTCAAGAATGCCCTTTTTCTTGTTAAATAGACCCCTTGGCACGTTAGAGCTGGTTTTTCTCTTCTCACCATGTTTCTGTTCTCTGGTTTCTCTTCCCTCTTTCGGTTCTAGGAGAGTAAGTCTCTTATCTTTCTCTGTATTCTAAGGCTGATCCCTAACCTCCATTTCATAGGAAAACTTGGTAGTTACTGTCGATGGAGGGGAAACCTGAATTACTGTTATCTAAGAGACCGTCTAATTATGTTAACAATTTTAATATACGTTTTAGGGCCATGTTCTTTCCTGAGGTATTTTTTAAAATTAAGTATAATTTCTCCTTTTGTTTGGCAGTAAACATTCCAACGTCAGCGTTGTAACCTTAAGCAAATTGTCATATTAGCATCATCTTCCTTAGCTAAGGGGTGAAAGATAAATCACAAATCTTGTATTCTTTGGAAATACTGCCTGTCAACAGGAAATCCTAGGAAAACTATAGAAAAACTAGTAAGACATTTATTTGTGTAGCTATAGGAGAAACATTCTTCTTTCCTCCAGTATGATAGAATACTTGGAAAACTTTTGTAAGCAGATTTTGGTGGCCCTATGCACATGTAATTAAGGGATAGTTCCCCAGTGATAGTGATGGGGTGGATTCACCAAGTTCTTTAGAGTTGATATGGTAACTTCTAATGAGAATTGGGTTCTTCTATCACGTAGACTGAAGGAATAAAATGATGAAAACAAATAGTTTTCATTCATTTTTTATAATTAACTGATCGCATTCTTTGAGCATATTAAGTGCGCAAGTTTTATCTGTTTTGCAAGGGAGAGGGTAACCCATTCCTTACAGACTCCCTAGATGACTGATGAAACTGTGTGGGAGATGCCCATGAGAGTTGGGTGAAGGGGGTTGCTAGGTACCTGTAGTATGGGGCATCTGATTTTTATTTTATAGATTAATCTATTTAATGTGAGGAAATTATAAAACTGCCTTAAGAGAATACAAGTGACATTTTACATTTTTGCAGATATAGAAAGGTATATTTTCTTACTTATTTATTTGAGACAGAATCTAGCTCTGTCACCCAGGCTGGAGTGCAGTGGCACAATCTTGGCTCACTGCAACCTCCACCTCCCGGGTTCAAGCGATTCTCCTGCCTCAGCCTCCCTAGTAGCTGGGATTATAGGTGCCCGCCACCAAATCCGGCTAGTTTTTTTTTTTTTTTTTTTTTTTTTTTTTTGGTATTTTTAGTAGAGATGGGGTTTCACCATGTTGGCCAGGCTAGTCTCAAACTCCTGACCTTGTGATCCACCCACCTCTGCTTCCCAAAGTGCTAGGATTACAGGCGTGAGCCACCAAGCCAGGCCATATCTTCTAATTTGTTACCTCCTGTATAAATACATGAATACATACATTGTAAATGCATTGATGTATAAACTTAATATAACATTTATCATGTAATACAGTGTTTAAGGAGATGAGTACTTCCTTTCTTAGAGCAAGCTGTGTATTTTCACAGGATTGGTTGTAGCTTTATGAAGACAAAATTAAAGTGTTTAAAAAGAACCTAATCTTTGTGTAACACTAATCTCTTTACAGAAGTTTAGGACACTGAATATTTCTGAATGACTGAGTGGGTTTTGAAGGCACTGTCTTCTGTTCTGAATATTGTGCTTCAAAGAGTAGCACTCTTTTTCTGTAGATGTTTTTTCTTGTTCACTTTTTAAAAAGCCTGTCATGTTTTTATGAAAGAGCTATTTCTGTGCTTAGTTTCCTTGGGCTTAGTAGTAAGCCCAAGGAAAACATTTTGAGACAGTTTGTGTGTTTTGGGGGTAGTGTCAGTTCTTGACTTTTTCATCTGTGTGGCAAATTTTAGTTTCAAGCTGGCTTTCTCCATGTACGAAGCACAGTTCCGTGCTAATGAAACTTCCTTTCTCTCCAGTTGGTGTATGCTTGTGGAATGTGGACTCATTTTAATACTATTTTATGTAAAATAGGTGGAAAATAGTCCAGGAGGTAAAAATCATCTGGCAAAATCAAATCTAAAATACTTTTTGCACTGCTTATTTCATATGCATAACTGAAGAGAAACTGTAATATTTTTAGGACATTTCCAACAGTTGGGAAATAGTAAATTAATACCATTATTCCCTCATCAAGAAATTTGAGACTGGGCGCAGTGGCTCACGCCTTTAATCCAGTTTGGGATTGTACTCTGCCCTAGGCTGAGGGAGGCTGAGGCAGGAGAGTGACTTGAAACCCGGAGGCGGAGGTTGCAGTGAGCCAAGATCCTGCCACTGCACTCCAGCCTGGGTGACAGAGTAAGACTCTGTCTCAAAAAAAAAAAGAAAGAAAGAAAGAAAGAAATTTGAGAATATTCTTTGACTTCCCTTTTCCTCCCTCTCCCCATGTCCAGCCAGTTACCAAATCCAATCCTGTCTATTCTACCTTTCTAATCTTTCTCCAGCTGATCTTTTTTCTTCCTATACCAGTTACTACAATCCTAGAACATGCCACCATCTCTAGTCCAAGACACCTTTATAGAGACACTTCCCTTTTGTCATTGTAAAGCTACATCTAATGTTTTGAAAGTAGACAACCCTGGGAAAGAAGTACTCATCGCCTTAAAAATTGTATCACCTGATAAATCTCATATTAAGTTCATGTATCAATGTATTTGGTATTTGGACTAGACATTTTTAGTCCAAGACAGAAACCTCTCTCCTTTTTCTGCCTTCCATGGCATCTCATTCCAATCTGTTCTTCACTTCAACCATATTATTTACTAATTTTCAAATTTGAACATGAACATGGTCATTTTTCTGATGAGTGCCCTTTAGTTGTTTCCTGTTGCCTTAAGATAAAGTCCGCATTCCCATACAAACATTTTACTATGATCCTTTGTGATCTGGTTCCTGTGTCACCTTTTTAGTTTCATCTTGTGTCAGGTTCCTTGGACTTCGCCTTCACTTTGTCTTTCCTATCCTCCACCCTCCCCAGTATTCATTTTCTTACCCCCTACTCTTTATCTTTGGAACACTTCTTAGCCCCATCTCAAGTACAGCTAGTTCTGACCTTAGTTTTTTGATCTAAGCGTACATATCACTTTGTTCTGGAAGTCTTCTCTGGTTTTACTTCATCTGAGCTATTTGCACCAATAGATACTCCTGTCAGTCATAATATTTATATTTGTAATTGATTAATTGTTCTCTTTCTGGATTAACGTAAACTCTGTGAAAGAAGGAAATGTGTCTTTGATTTTTCCATCTTCAAATGCCTGGCTCCTAGTGGGTGTTCAGTACATTTTTAAAAAACGAATGAGTGATTTTGCTTCTTGCTTTAATACCTTTCATGATTTTACTGTAATTTGTATTTCCAGTGTTTTTCAGTGAGTGCTTTTGAGTTTAACTACCTTTTATTTTTGCAGGAAGGAAAACTTTCACTATAGCTTTGAATATTGGCTGTTTTCTAATTTTAAAAATAATCAGAATTTTTTTTCTTTTTGCAGGAAGGAAAATTTCACTATAGCTTTGAATATTGACCGTTTTCTAATTTGAAAAATAATCAATTTTTTTTCTTTTTAAAGTTATCTCCCACAGTAAGGAAATTATAATTTTTTAAAAGTTTATAATATAGTAAATTCTGTGATAGCATGGCCATTTATAATGCAAATTGGATATGATGTATTTTGTGTGGTCAAATTTTTTAGACCCTGCTTAATATGCTTGGTTTTACTGTACTTTGAATTGTAAGAACGTGGCAGATTATGAAATCCCTGGCCAACTCTTGATCTGTGGGTGAGTTAAATCTTGCAAAAATAATTTTTTTACCCTGTAAAATTGCAAATACAATTATAGCATTTACAGTTCTCTGTAAAATGCAGTGAAATATCACTGGAAAATGTATGACTCTTTTAGACCCTTAGCAAAAGACCCAAAATACAAATGTAGGAGTAGAGAACAATGTTGCCCTTAAGATGCAGATGCTGGAAAGTCAGCTAGTCATTCACTGGCTACTTGACTTGCTTCCACAAAGTCAACCTCAGCAAAAAACAAATTAGTATATGTTACAGGCTTTCGGTGTTTCTTGTGAGCTATTTATTTATTTATTTATTATTATTATTTTTTTTTTGAAAGAAAAAAAGAGAGGAAAGAAAGTGAGAGTGAAAGAAAGAAAAAAAAAGAATGTAAGAGAGAAAGAAAGAGGAAGAGAAAGAGGGAGAGAGAACGAGATTCTTACTTTTAAAGTGGTACAACTGCTCAGAGCTGAATAGTCATAT